>PVKU01006873.1:47296-96295 GCA_004027475.1 Anoura caudifer
CTCTCTCTCTCTCTCTCTCTCTCTCTCTCTCTCTCTCTCTCTCTCTCTCTCTCTCTCTTTTTGGGGGAGACCCACAGGAACATGAGAATAGATATACAGTATCAGGCTCTAACTCTTGGTTTAAAAAGAGGTCATTCATCCCCAGCTTTTCCTGTCTCATTTCCTCTCTATTTTAACTGGAAATTTGTTTTCAGCTTGAGATAGGTAAGATATCTGCTTAGCCTTGAAATGCTGGGGTGGCATCTCCATGATTCACTGTGAGATCTGATTCTTCAATTGCCTATAAGTCAAGTGAAGAATCTACAAGTCTACAGGGCCGGTCTTCTGGGACCTTACATAAGTATGCCCTTAACAAGGTTCAGCTTGGATTTAGAAGCTTTTTGCCTTGCCCCATTTATTTGGTTTTCCAAAGTGGAATCCGATCTAGAAGCATGCTCCCTCCATCTCAGTTTCTGCAGGACCCCTGCTAATGAAGACCGCCTGGGCTGCCTCAAATTGCCAGCATGTATCATAATTAGGGATGCATCCACAAATCAGCTTCTTAGAGAACCTTATGCTGATGTTATTCAAGACGTTTATGTCAAATGCATCTTGGATTGAATTACAGACTTGGCTATTAGAAAAGAAATGCTTGATAATCAGGTTTCTTTCTTTATCTTTTTGTGGGAATGCAAACTATTTCCTTTCATGCATGGTTGGGGGGCAAATGTTCAGTTTAAGGAATTTCCCCTCAAACAAAGTGGATTTCAAATGACAGGGAGGTGATTTAGTAGTCTACCTGAAAGATAGTATATTGTGGTAACAAAGATCATAAAACTTTACATTTACAACTGGTCTGTTAGAAAGCATAAGAGCCCAGTTCTAGCAAATCCAGTAACAAGGATAACAATAAAGACAATGGCCTCCAGGCTTTGGAGCCGGCCCTGCGCTAGGGCTGATGGCAAATGCTCTCCACACATCCGATCATTTGCTCTACACAACGGTCTCTAAATTCTGTGTGTGATCACCCCCACTTAACTCAGGCAAACACTCGTGCAGAAAGAGTAAGTAGCCTGCTTAAAGCACACAGCACATGTGGTGTAACAACTGCAGAGCTGGGCTTTAAACCGGGTCTGCTGCCACCCCACTGTGCCCCTCCTGTCCCCTTGTCTGCCCTGGGTGGACACGCACTCACGGCGTGTCTGGGCACTAATGTGCATTTGCATTAGCCACGTTCCTGCTCCTCTATATATAGTCTCTGACCTTGCTTTCTTTCTTTTTCTCCTTGGATTTCTAGTTTCTTTCTTACTATGTTTTGTATGTCCTTGAAAGCCTCTTTAAATCTTTTCTGTGAAAGGCAAGAATGGTTTCACTTAGGCTGACAAGTTTGGACCTCAATAAAGTGTATCGAAGGAATCAGTCCTGAATTGGCAATCTGGGTCTCTCGTTTGATATATACAGAGGTATGATTTACCACTCGCTCTTTGTAAGGCACTGTAAGGATAAGAATATTGCAGCCTCCACGTGGTGTTTGCTCTGGCCGTTTCTGCTAAGCACATCAGCAGAAAGTGTTTTTTTAATTATTATTGCACACTTCAATTAACAATGTATTAATATTGGATCATTAAGTTTGACAAATGTACATCAGTAATGTTAGGTATTAATAATAGGATGAACTGAGTATATGGGAACTTTCTGTACTACCTGAAAATCCAAAATTATTCTAAAATAAAAAAGTTTATTTAAAAAAATTAAACAGGGTTAGGTGATTTTGTATAGATTGAGTTTTCAATTCAATGGAGTAAATACCCAGATTTGAGTTAGCTGGATTAGTTCTGTATTAAAAAAAAAGTCAAACCATCTTTCAAAATAGATGTATCATTTTGTGTCAGAATGAATGAAAATATCATTTCACATCCTTGCTAATGTTAGCTATTGTCAATTTGGGAGATTTTATTGATTCTAGGAGTCATATAGTGAAATCTCATTGTTGCTTTAATTTGCATTTCCCTAATGACAAATGATGCTGGATTTTTTTCATATGCTCATTTGCCATCTGTACATCTTCTTTGATAACAGGTATGTTCAGGTCTTCATACATTTTTTAATTGTTCCTTTTCTTATTGTTGATTTGTTAAGAGTTTTTATGATAAGAAATTTATAAAATATGTAACTTAGATGCATTTTCTCCCAGCCTATGGCTTGTCTTCATTGTCTTTCACAGAGAAAATTTTTAAAATTTTAATATTAGGCTCTACATGAATTGATTCTTTCATGCATCAAGCTTTTGGTCATCCCATTTTTAAATCATATTTCTCTTAGTCTGATATCACTCTGCTTAATTTTTTACTTATTAATTGCCTGATTCAACTCAGAGTGCAATAGTTCTATAGTCAGAGAATGTCTGTTTTTCTTTATTCTATATTCCCAGCACCCAAAATAATGCCTGTGCATAGTACGTACTCAATAAATAGCTGTTGTTGATTTAGCCAATCAATGCACATGAACATTGTTCAGCATCAATAATGTTTTATATAAAATATGGATAACAATACTTCAAATGACTAACAGAATGATGTTGAGAGAACATGCAAAATGTCTTATGAAGGACGTGGTGACCAATAAATGGGGGCCATTGTTATTCTTGTGAAAAATTACAGCATTTTCAAAAGCCAAGGGCTTCAGAGAGGGGGTGAAAGAATAGAATCTGCCATTATCTCCTAACATGTTGCAACAAGGGCCACGCAAAGAACTCCAGCTTGACACAGGGCAGTGATTTTCAGATTTTTAACAGCTGTACTACAAATATTTTTGAAACATGCAATAACTGACTATTTAGTCAGGGGCACTGACCTCTTTTCCCTTAGACTGTTAAATAAAAAAACGAACAGCGAACATGGTGACGGCCATCTGGTGTGCATGAATCACAACTATACCTGTTGTTTTCTCAGATAAGGAAAAATATATCGTTGGTGTGTCGAAGAATTTTAGTAAGGAGATTGTATGTGCCATGAGATGCAGAAGGTTGAAAATCACTAACAAAGGGTATTCCTGAGCCCTCAACTGGGCCTTCAAGCTTTGGCATATAAATGTATTTTATTTAGTCAAATATGCAACAGTTAAAAGTACTGCCAATGCTAAAATCATTTTCATTGAACAAAATGCAAACTAACGATGATGTATGTAAAGGTATAATGAACTTGGATTGTTAGTGATTTTCAATTTTTGAAAACATTAGGATGTATTTGGGGTACTATTTAGAAAAAGAGATTCATTCCAGTGTTCTCTCGCCATACTGACTCTAGGTTTGGGCTAAGCCAGAGATTTTAATTTGATAGATATCTCCCATCCTCACCCAGGCGTTTTTGAACCAGGTGGTTTGTGAACTTCTCTAAGAAGCACGTGGACAGGAAGCCTCGATGTGGAAGGAGAGGAGCAACCATGGCAAGGGCAGTGAGCAGCAGTGTGGGGACACAGCAGGGCTTACTCGGATCCCCCGCTCGGCTGCACTCCAAGACTCTGGCCAGCGCAACCTTAAGGTCTGCCCTTGGTTCAGCTGATAAATGTGAACTTTATCATAGTACTTGAAAAAATGTTATTTTAAAAACCAATGGATCTAGACTTAGCAAAATCCAAGCGCAAAGAGGGGAGATCATAGCGAGAAGTGAGTTCTCTTTCCGTCTATAGCCTAGGATCTGCCTCTCAAATGCTCGTTTTCTGCCACAGAATTCTTTCCTTCCCTGAAGCTGATCCCTGTCAGTGCAGACCTGCTCATCTAGCCTCCAACCACAGAGGAGTGCAATCTCACCCCATGACCAATAGGACTCCACCTCAAAACCCAGGACTGCCCATACAAGGGTAGCCAGGAGCACGGAAAAGGAGGTCCAATATCTCTAGGACAGGCGAGCATTCAGGATGCAAAGTAAGCAATGCTCGAGAAAAAGGACAAGCAGAGGAGCAGCAGAAGCGTTTGAATGCCCTCAGCCCTCCTCCTTCGAGAGGCAAACCTCTACAGAAAGTGCTGTAGAAGCCGTCCTCCCACGCGGTGCTTTTTGATAGGGATGCTGGAGGGGAAGTGGCAGGACTACGTGGCAGCAGAAGCTTGCCTGGCAGGGAAATGGCCTCTGATCGGATCTCAGCTGAAGCGTTCAGACAGCTGACATGGACTGGAGTTGCAGTGGGACCAGCTCAATCTACCAGCACCACATCCCACCTCTGAAGTGGGGCGGGGCGGGAAAGCCACCAGGTCATCAGGAAGCACAGGCTAATGTCTCTTCAGAAATGTGAAAACACCTTTCTCTCTCCCTGCACTATTCGTTCTCAGCCTTGTTCCGTCTGTCTCAGCTTACTGGTCCTTGGTTACTCAATAAATATTGATTGGGTAAACAAATAACAATAGAGGAACTACTTGACATCACTATCTCACTCCACATTTGAGATTGTGTTAAAACAAAGAAAAGCCTAAATGGGCAGTGGATGGTTTGACTATGTCTTTGACTGAGGAATGGTTCCGTCAGGAAGCTACCTCTTTTATCTGTACTTTCTTGTCACGTAGCTCCATGAGATCTCTCTGAAAGTTGGGTTAAGCCAATTAGCCTCTCTATCTACACATCTTGGTAGCTGGGCCATGTCTCAAGTATGTTGATGAAACACTATGACGATTAAACAATTATACACTATGTACCAGACAGAGAGTGGACAATCAGAGAAGGTCGGTGGCTGAAGACAGGAAACCCAAGCAAGTGTTCCATGGCTTATGAAAGAAGGTGTGAGAACAAAAATGAAATGGCTTACAGCCAAATGGTGTTACACCATTAAATGGATCTACTAACTGATAAACATGAACAGCAGTGCCTGTCTTTCAGAGGACAGCTTTTGGATCTACTTTAAATCTAAGAAGAGTCACAGAGACAATATGTGAGCATGCCATTGCTAACAGATGCAGTTACACACCAAATAAACAAATTAAATAAAAATTTCTTAGACAGTAAAGCCTGTTATAAACTGGTCTTTTCAGCTGCATCCAAGGAAGGCATAACAGTCAGTTGTAGTCAATAAATAAAATGTCTTAGAAATCTATGACACAACAACACAGATGCCAAGAGCAGATACAAATATTTTAAAAATCTGCAATAGTGGTCAAATATCACATATCCATGGTCCATTAAAACTGCCTCCTCTTTACGTTGAGAAGAAATTAAAACAGTTGAGATAATTTCATCCAATCTGCTGTGGTTCTCATGTTTTCTATAAACCCGTTTTCAGGCAATTTCTCCTCCCTACACCCTACCAGTTTTCCAGATAAAGAAATGTCACATCTGTTTTACCTCATGCCACCAACCTGACTTTATCCCTTTGTTTCTACACTTGTTCTCTCCGCTGGCTCCCTCCATTGGTCTAAGCTCTGATATCTCTGATTGGAGTCAAACAAAGTAAGCAAGCAAACAACCGTATTCTTTGCTTGTCCTTAACGTTTCTCCTATTACTCTTCCATTTCTCTCCTTCCATCTGTGACAATCTCCTGAATCATACGTTGAGTATTCACTGTGCACCAGGCATTGAGCCAAGCTTCAGAAATACACAAAATAATTATAACACATGGATCCTTATGAGAGCCCCAAATATCTGCAGGAGCGAAATGACATATTTGCAGGAGGTAGTTCAGTGATGACACACGAAGGGTACGGTTCCCCTTCCTGCGTGTATCCTTTACTTCACCACCCACTCTGTTCTTTCAGAATCTATCCCTTCTCTATATTTAGCTATTGTCCCTGTAGCTTCCTGAAAATGCGCATTTTAAATATAATTAATGACCACTTCTTAGCAAAATCCAAGGCATTTTCTTATTGTTCATCCTCCACGATCTCTGAAGAATCTGATAAAATTGCAACAACATTTTAGCCTCTGCATTGATCACTGTCTCATTTGCAACACGTTTCCCTGAATTTCAAGGCTCCATACTCAGCTCTCTGGTCACATTTCGAGGTATGCCTTCCCGATCTAATTTATGTCTGCTCCACTTTCCCATCTTTTTGGCTTTTCTTCCAAAAAGTATACCTACATCCTCTATTATTCTCTATCCCTTTACTGGCAAATACTCAAAGAAAGCTCTGTCTCTGAAAGCTTCATTTATCAACTCCAGAGACTTCCAAATTCCTGTGATTCCCCAAAGTTCCATTTCCATAGCTTTAACCATCTGCTAGGCAGTTCCCCTCATTCATCAATGTTTAAAATCAATTGGTTCTCTCTGTTCATCCCTGTCACCTCTTAAGATGTACCAATTAAGTTGTTCTGGGCCAAAAACATAGAATAAATGTTCGCTCCTCTCTTTCCTTCAACAAGTGGCAACTCTTTTAGTCATTTTTTTGCAATGCCTCTAACGTCTAGTTTCTTATTTCTGTTCCCTTTGCCACCACCCCCATCCTACGACTTTCAAAGTATTGTGTTGTTTTTTTCTTGCAATATTACAATAATACCCAAACAACGTCTGAGTCTAACCTTTGTCTGATTTAGTCAGCTTTTCATGAACTTGTCAAATTAATCTTTCTAAAATATCACTTAAGTGGACAGAAACCAACAACTTAACTAATGTTCTTTTCTCTCCCTTCCCCTCTAAAAGCAATAAAAAAATGTCCTCAGGTGAGGATAAAAAAATCTGAAAGTGAAGATGGAAAATATTAAAACAGTGTCATCTACTCACACTGAATTTTTTAAAGTGGCACTACTTTTGATCATTTGATTTAAAAAAACAAAAACAATTCAATAGCAAAAGACCACTTCTAATAGATTCATACATATTATTTAATAAGTAAGAATGTAAGAATGCTAAAGCCACTTTAAAGGAGAAAACTATTTCTAAATGTGAGTTTTTCCATAATTTCTGAATATCACCTTACATACTAGAAAGAAAAATTCTGATAGAAGGAAAAATACTGTTTTTTTAAATTTCCCATAACTAAATACACCTGTTCCACTACTCACTTGTTCCTCTCCTGTTCCATCCTCTCCCCATCTCTGTGAAAATCAAGTCATGCTCTTGTTTGTAAATAAAACCTGGGTAATGGCTAAACAGGAAAACTGGGCAAAGCCAGAGAGTGTAAGGAGATCACGCAGGAATGAGCTGGGAAGGGGAAGAAACCAAATAAGAGAACCCATGCGCACAGGACTGGAAGGAGAACCTGAGGGCTACTGTCAGGGAAGAGAGGCAGCTTCCACACACGACAGGCCACTGAGGGTATGGGAGATACTGAAGAGTGACAGAAACAGGAGATGGGAGTTTTGCCAGGAAAATGTTTGTCATTTTGTATAATATAGTAATGTCACCCTGAACTAGACACTGTTCAGACAAAGAGACAGGTGGCAGTGTGTGTTACACAGGTGACATGGAGGCGCCATTTCTGATGCATGATTTTTCTGTAACAAGAAATGAATACAAACAAAAAAGGAGGAGTTTAGAATATTCTCTAGAAATGGTCACCACTGTAAGCTGCCCTAAATTAGCATCTGTAAAAGTTCTTGCTCTAACACTACTAGGACAGTCTAGCCAAAAACTGTCAAAAACACCATCTTGTGTAAGTGTCAAGAAAAGAAAAATATTAATTCCTACAAAAGGTATCAAACTACCTTCCTGCAAGAAAAAAAATAAGGGAAAGCTGAGATTGTTGAAGAAACTAAAAGGGAAAATACATCACTGCAAATTACAAATTCTTTGAGGGAGTAGCCTGGGGACCAGTAGGTCAAAACCCTCTCCACTGGGAACAGTCCCCTCTTGAGTGTGGTGATGGTTTCATGGTACATGCATTTGTCAAAACTTATCAGACGGCAGGCTTTAAATGTGTGCAATTAATTATGTCAGCCAACCTAAAAAAAAAAAAAAAAGAAAGAAAAGAAAGAAGGAAAAGAAATTACCCAGGCTACAGATGCATGAAAACAAATAAGTATCCATCTGTAGTTCAGAAGGAACACCAGTTTTCAATAATACTTAAAAACTTGTAAGATTACACATTGCTAAAACACATACACAAACATACTCCATCCACATTGAGTAAAATATGTAAGTGTTAGCATTACAAATCAAAGTAACATTTACATGAGTACGATGTAAAGGAAGTGACCTTGCAGGGGGATAAGGTGGCCCGAGTGCAGAAGGTGGTGGTTGTGGCGGAAGGAGGGCTGCTATTTCCCGGGTCTGAAAGTCCAGTTGTACATTTTAGACTTGGTAGGTTTATAAGAAGAAAGAAAATAGAACTTTCTTCCATCTATTGAAATTTTTGAGTACTAAGCACTGCAAATCATTGATCAGCGAAAGACACATGGTATGGTCTCTGTCTTTACTGATTTATATACTTTGGCAAGAAAGGAAGTTATCATTCCAGTCAGCCCACAAATATGAAACTGTCCTGTGAAGTGATGAGGAAAAGGGCTGTGGCAGGAAGGGTTTCCCCGGGAAAGGGCACTTTAGCCGGGACACGCAGAAGGAGTCCTCCTTAACTCTGCGAGAGGAAGCAGAATGCACAAGTGCCCCGAGGCAGCCAAAACATCGCTTTTTAAAAATAACTGAAGTAAAACAGAAGACTGTATAAGAACAACAATTAAAATAAAATTTAATTAAAAAAAATAACTGAAGTAAGAATTCACCCATTTCAGAGATATTAAGGAGTTAAAATCTACAGAACTTTACAGTCAATTATATCTGGAAGAAGAGAGAAATGACAAGAATGATATACCACGATTTCTGCAACGTGCAACTGGATACATATGTGCAGCCATTAAAGGTAAAAAATGCAGGAGAGAGGCCAGGCTGGGGAGAAGATTTCTGTTTTAATTTCATGGTGCCTTAGAATTTTCAGCTAAAGATGCCAAACAGACAAGTGCTTTGAGAAGGTAGCCTAGGGACCAGTGGTTGCCAGGGGCTAGGGAGAGAGGGGAGCGGGGAGTTTTGTATAATAGGGACACAGTTTCAGTTCTGCAAGATGAAAAAGTTCACGCAACAAGGTGAGTGCACTTTACATTACTGATGTATACACCAACAAACAGGTAAGTGGTACATTTAATTTTTATATATTTCAACACAAAAATTTTAAATATGGTGAATAAATAGCATTTTAGCTAACTAGTTAGCTAGATAATTGATCAATCTATCAATGACCAGAGAGCTGGATTTTGGAGGAAGCTGTGACTGAAAGTATCAGTTGGGGAACCATGCAAAGCAAAAATAATTTACTACACGACTTTAATTGTCTCCTCCTTTCATCGTTACAATCCTGGTGTTTGTGGTCTCTATCAGCATGAGGTCTTCTCATCCTGTTCTCAAGAGTCTGTTTTCATCTACTGAGAGAAAACAACTTGAAGTTGTTTGAAGTGACATCAGCCCTGGAGTGTAGCTGTGCTGTACTGTCACCGCAAAAAAACACCTCTGTTCGTCCATGGGCTTAATTCTAGCGAATATTTAAAAAAGACTAGTGCAGATACAGAGGGGGGAAGGAAAGGCCAAATGTGCACGGATTCTAGAGAGAAATCGCGGTTCGCTCACTCGTGCACATCCCTCCCGAACAATGTCACTCTGCCTACCTTGTTTGCGCACATCCTCCACGGCAGCAATCAGTTCTTCTTTGAGATCTTGACTCTCCTTAGCGATCTGTTCCCCCTTTTCCAGGAAGTTCTGAGTGGCTTGCTCTACAGACGCAGCCAGTACATGAGCTTTCTTTGACCTCCCTTTCTTCTTACCAGATGGGCCTTTGTTGCTTGTGTTAACGAGGGTCGTCACCTTAAATATAAAAGAAAAACTGTAAACCGACTCTGCAAAACTGTCTAGATATAACATTTTATCGTCTCTTAATGTTTAGATATCCTTTGTTTATTAGATTGTGAATGCACATCCCATAGCTTCAACTGAAGGGAAATGTGTAATTATATGAATTAACTCATAAAGTAATTTATTTAAGGCAGAAAAATAAAAGTACAGTATGCAAATAAGTAGAAAGAGCAGGCATTCTGTAGTTCAAAGTTTCTAGTTCCCTGGAAGTTATGTGTTCGCAAATTGACAAATACAGTATTTGTTGGAATACCAGCTTCAGGGAGGAAAGAGAACAAAACAAAATGTGGAACTGCCTCTGAGCCCTGAGATGGGAGAACCAATTCCCAGTGCTGGGCAAAAAGAGCAGTTACAGTCATAAACACTGGACTATCAAGGTCCATTACTTATAGGTCACCTACCAAGGATTTTTGAAGATTATTTCTCATTTCATCTTTTAAAAACAAAATGATAAATTTAATCAGAGGTGACTGAATGATTAAATCTCAACATTTGGTTAACCAGCTAAAACTTTCAGAATTGAAATCAGATCTGCATTACCACTCGTCTTCTAAGCATCATAATTTGAATACATATCTCAACTGCCAAACTTCTTTTGGCACTATATTCAGAGCTATTTCATCAGCTAACATCCTTGGCTGGTGTGGCTCAGTGGACTGAGCACAGGCCTGCGAACCAAAGGGTCACTGGTTCAGTTCCCAGTCAGGGCACATGCCTGGGTTGTGGGCCAGGTTCCCAATAGGAGGTGCATGAGAGGTAACCACACATGGACATTTCTCTTCCTCTCTCCCTCCCTTTCCCTCTCTTTAAAAACAAATACATAAAATCTTTTAAAAAATTGTCTCACAAAGCTTTTAGTATCTTTTAAACAACTTTTTATCTCTCATAGAATTCGGGACCTTTATTTTCTGCCAGTGAGAAGTTTGGGAGGGAAATGAATGCAGCGATTCCACATTCTGTTCAGCAAAAGTTGCTGGTTATTGTCAGCCCTGTATCCTGCATTTTTCATCAGCTTCATAAGCATGTGGGTTCTGTGGTTTATTGCACTGATATTTGTCCTGCTTAGCAGAATGATGTTATTGGAAGTTATCAAGACAGTTAGTCCACAGAAAAGTTTCAAAATGCTATAGTTTCTGCTGTTAACTCCAAATCTGAGAACAAGCCATGTGATTATTAAAGTCACAATTAATATCCAGACAATTTATGAAGTACGAGATCACATCAGAAGAGAAAACACACTCAATAAATGTGAACCAAGATGATGTGTACAGGTAGAACCGATACTGAAGAAGTGTGTGATTCGGTGTTGGGAGCTGTCACAGTCCACTTTCTGTGGATTGCTATTTAGATGCAGTGAATTAAAGGACTCTATAAGGACACTTAAGTATAAACACTATACACAACGAAAGAAATGCAGTTCTTGAGAATACGACTGTCAGATAGTGGTAGTTAGCTGTGAAATGTGTGTGCAGTCAGCATGTAACACATTATAGAACTTTCAGTTCCACCCGCAAAGAGGCAACCATCAGAAAAAAGGCAGCCTGTCACAGAAGTTACTTTTCAGAGGTGCAAGAGTATTCTCAGTAACGAGGACTTACTCTGACACATAAACACAGCACTTTCAAGGAGCCTGAAGTAGCCCGAACTCCAAACAGAAGCAACAACATTGTGTTGGAAACGTGAGCAAACCTGGGAAACCCAACAAACAGGTGGGCAAAGAGGAGAAGGTATGGGCACATCGGTAATAGCATGAACAAAATTTTCTTAAAAAGATGTTTTTAACTTTATTTTTATTCTTACTGACTATATTTAACATATAACATTGTATGAATTTAAGATATATTACGTGTTAATTTGATATACATATACAGTAATACAATGGCTGCTATGGCAACGTTCAACACCTCAATCACATCCCCTAAGAACAGTATGAAATTGTTGTCTGTATTCTGCGTACTGTGCATTAGATGTCCTTAGCTTTTTGCTAAGCTCTTTATTAAAGAAAAATGTTCTTATTCTCACTAATATCGAATCTATTCTCATTTTATACATCATTCAGTTTTGATTTAACTTTTTAGTCTTCTCAAATTAGAAAAACAATAACAAGTGGGGGAGGAAGCTGTTAACTTTAGGTGCGTGGGCAGCTTTGGGGAGCAGGAGCTGACAGTAAGTCCACCAGAGCATCTAAACGACTGTATCGAGGGTTCATTTTCATAAAGGCGAACAAACTTCAATTCTTCTGTTGCCTCGTGGAACAAGCACTGTTGAGGTGATGCTCATAATAACAAGCCCGTAGACAGTGTCAGTTATGTGGGAAAAAATAAACATGAAACACTACCAGGTAGTTCCTAACAAAAATGTGATTACTTTCAAATGAGCAAATCAATTCAATCTTCTTTTAGTAAGAGATTTCATTTACTCATGGTTGGAAGTATATGAAGGAGAAAAGAGGGGAAAAAGCCAACGATGGGGTTCCATAAATGTTCATATGTTAATCAGTTTAGGATAAAGAAATAATGTCAAGTCTCCTGGTTGCTACTCAGTGTTCTGTTGGGAGTCAAAGCCAACAAATTGCAGTCCTGCCCAGACCCCCGCCACCAATCCGAGGTTTGCTTTCCACAGATTATGTTATCCATGATCAACACATCTAAAAATATCTAAAAATATTCAATGGGAAATTCCAGAAATAAAAAAATGCATAAGTTTTAAATTGCATGTCTTCCTGAGAGGCAGGATGAAATGCCAGCCACTCTGCTCTGTCCCTACCTCTGCCCGGCGTATCTTCGCTGGGTCTGCTTCCCACCCTCTTGTCACTTAGTAGCCCGCTGGGTTTATCAGCTTGGTGGTGTCACACTGCTCGTGTTCAAGTAACACACACTTTACTTTATGCACATACATATAATTTATTACAATATATATTATTATAAGTGTACTTTGTGACTAATTTATAAACGTATTGTGACTAATTTATAAACTAACATTATCATAGTTATGTATGCGTAGGAAAAAACATAATATATATAGGATTTGGTACTATCCGCAATTTCAGACATCCACTGGGGGTCTTGGAACATATACACAGTGAATAAAGGGGCACTATTGTAGATAACAGAAAAAAGAAAGAAAAGATAAGTATTACAAAGGCAGACACTAAATTATGTCATCACTTATAGAGAATATGATTCTAGCAAGAAAATGTAAAAGAATTAAAAGTCAAACTATTAAAACTACTATTAGAATGAAGAGTGAGCCCTGGCTGCTGTGGCTCAGTGGACTGAGCACCGGACTGTGAAGCAAAGGGTCACTAATTCAATTCCCAGTCAGGGCACATGTCCAGGTTGTGGGGCAGGTCACCAGCAGGGGGCGCACAAGAGGCAACCACACATTGATGTTTCTCTCGATCTCTTTCTCCTGCCATTCCCCCCTCTCTAAAAATGAATAAATAAAATCTTTTAAAAAAAACCTTAAAAAAAGAATGAAGAGTGAGGTGGCTAAATGCTAGATAAATAATAACAATCTAATAGAACAGCAGTAACCAATGAAAAATCAAGTTTTAAATATCACATAATAACCATCATTTGTTATTAGGAGAGATGATCATAGTACAAAATAGAGAATGTTGTATGGAGAAAATAATAAATTTAAGGAAGAACACAGAAGATGATTTAAGTAATAAGGAGACATGCCAATGGGCTCTGGAGGTAACAGATAGCTTTGTGTAAGGTTAGGTATGCAGACTGCCACTAGTTCTTGGGTCGATGGTACTCACAGACTTCTGAGTCTTTTCAGTGACTGTTATTCTGTTGAAATTCTTGGCTGGGTGTCATGCCTCCCTCCTACACAAGCAGGCTTCCTTTCTAACTCCCACACTAACTTACTTAAGGCAAGAGTCCTTCAAGAGCCATACACTCTCCTTCCTTCTCTAACAATTTGGAGTGCATCCTTTGTACAGTAGGTGAGAAAGAAAGCAAGAAGTTCCAGCAACATAGACAAAAAGTAATAGCATGATTATTGACATGTAGAAATGGATATGATGTTTTCCAAGTCAGTAAGGAGACCAGTCCTACTTGAGAAGAAGGCTATAGGCGAAAGATATAGGAAATAAGGTTAATTAGATGTGGTAGGACAAAACTTGGAAAGGCTTTGAAGTAGGAGTTCAGACTTTACTGGTCACTGCCCATTTTTTTAAAGAGAAGCATATGTTAAAGTATCCATTTCCTCTTTCCATTCATTTATCAGCCCACTAAATTTTGCTTTTATCCTCATACCTCCTGTAGCAGAGCCCTTTTAAAATTGATATCTCACTAAGGTACTTAATAAGTTGTCAAAATCAAATTAGTTTTATCTTATCACATGTACCACTCGGCCACATTTAGTGCGACAGACAAAATTATCCTTCCTCCTAGAAATATTTTCTGCCTAATTTTCTTACCAATAATCTTTTCCTTCTCCAAACTCCTGTAGCTTCAAAAAGGACACTATCTAGCATCAAATTTACTTTTCTCTGTATTCATTTTTATCTTCCTCCCTCATATGTGGGGAAAGGCACGCTCTTACACACTACCCCTATAACTAATCTGATCACATCTTCCAGAGCGGTTTCATTAGCTGTGCCAACTTCTCTTTTAATCTTGAACACCCCCCTCTCTTTACGCTCCTCAAACTCAGCTTAGAAGGTTACTTGATTCCTCTTTAGATCCACTTCAAATACAGCTTCAACATCTCTGCCTCTCATCAAAGAATAGAAGAAATCATACTGCTCATAGATAAGAGAATAAATGGTCAAAGGACCTGGGACCTTGACATAATGATGGTCCCAATGAACCCTTGCCAATGAAAAACCTTAGCAATAGCCGGAGGATGGGCACCTTATTTTCAAACATGTTGATGGTATGACCCTGAATATAAACCTGTGAGATCCCAGCTGGTATAGACTGCTCACCATTTAATGTCACTAAGTGTAGACCCTCCATCTTTGCACAATAGCAATAAAACAATGCCCAACACAATTTCATTCTTTTTTTTTTTTGCAATGCATTTTACTATATGAGAATATATCTCACTATGACCCTTCTACTTGATCAGTTCTCTGCTTCCAGGATCTCAATAGGCATACAATACTTTTTTCCCCAAAACAATACACAATTGTGAAGGCGCGGAGGCACTTTGTCTTGGCAACTCTGTCACATCCGCCCAGAGCCAGCAATGGTATAATTTGACTAAATCTCATCCACATGGCAATCAACTGAAAGTGAGTTCTGGAAATGTCATCATCACCTGGAGTTTGTTAGAAATGTGGAATCCCAGGCACCACTCTAGACCTACTAAAAGAGGACCTATATTTTGACAAGGTTCCTAGATAATTCAAATGCACATTAAAATCTGAGCAGCTCTGAATTCTAGGACAATAACTATCAGCCTTTATCGTGCCTAAGGATCACCTAGGTGCTTGCTAGAACACACGTTTCCATAGCTTACAGTGCTTCTATTCAGGCAGGTCTGGGTCAGGGCATCTTGTATACATCACATGAAATCATGATATATACGGATTATTGACTTTAGAAACAGCAGTTCAGTGAAAGCAAAAGAAAGACACAGAGAATTTACTTCTAAAAGTAAACTCCTCCTCTTATTTTAGTTACCATGACCCATCATGAGTTCTCAAAAAGAATTTGTTGATGAATTGATCATTTGATTCTTGGTTGAAGGCCATCTCCTCTATTAAGCAATTGCAAGGAATTCAGAAAAGTGAGAGCATGAAAATGTGAATGCTGGCAACCAAGCAGTGATTTCATCTCCAGAAGACAATGAAAGAAAGACAATCAAGAGCTGAAAATAAAAAATGATAACTTGGGCATTGTTTTTGCTAGATTCATGCTCTTTAAAGGTGTGAGTACTAAGTCTTTGTGAATTCTACTGTTGGCGAAGCTCTGGAGTATTTCATTTGTCATAATTACTCAGCTAGCATAACACAGAGTTTTGATTACTGTGTAGCCTAAGAAAAAGCAAGACCTTGGTGAGTTGAATATTTGAGAAGAAAATGATCAAAATCAAGTTGTTTATTCCAGGAACAATTGAAAAATCTAAAACGGATCTGAACTGCTTTTAGTTAATTATTGCTATAAAGAAAGCCTATATGTGTTGTACTCAGGTTACTGCTTTTTGCAGACATGCCTTCAACTCTTGTTACAAGGCAAGCCTTCTTGTTCACTTGCTTTGGTATATATTTCTCAAATACTTTACCTTAAAGAATATAATACCAAATTCAGAAAGTAACCCCAAAATAGGTATTCTAGGATTGGGTGCTGAGGTATTTTTAGGTAAGATAAGTAGCCAATTACACCTATATTAATTTTTTTTCCAGGCTAAACTTTCTGTAGATGTAATTTATGGAGCAAAATGGTTAGGCAATGCATCATCCATTCATCTTGTAGGTGAGAAGTAATTCAAATTATTTCCTAGAAAACATCTCTATACTGTCTGTGAGCCAAGATCACACAGGGTGTCCTTCTCTTTAGGCACATGTTCTTCAAAGAACTTCAATTTCCATTACAGGATGTTAAATCGGCAGTTTTCCGTTAAGGCATCTGTTTCATATGTAAGTAGCAGCATACAGGAGTTGCATTTCTCAGCCTCCAAGGGGTATGGTCTAGATTCACTGCCGTCTAAAAGCTTGCATGGAATAAACAGCACTTGGTGTGTTTGAAGGAAGTTCAGCTCATCTCTCGCTCCACCTATTGTAAGATCCCCACCGCACTAACGTAAAGCAGAGCAGCAAAGAGGAAGGGTAGAGACACTGGTGCAAGTTCTACCGCCTTCGCAGGCTACGCGCACCTCAGCGGAGGCGAAAAGAAGCACACTGTGTGCTCTTTGAGGTGCCTGATGAGACATCATTCTTCACATTCTACAAAGACATTTTTGTACAATTTCAGTATCAAAAATATAGGAGATTCTCCCTAGAAACTGGCTTGATTTTATTTTATGGACAGTTTGAATAATACATTAATATTTCCTTTTCACACTGATGTCAAAAACTTTAACCCAAATTTGTGGTCCCTGCTCCAAGGCATATGATTCAGTAATTGCTATTACTGTATTAGTCCCAATCTTTCCTCCTTATCAGTACTTATAGTTGTCTTGTCTTTTTTTTTTTATCACTTTCCTTTAAGGTCTGTTAACCTTCTACTATTTACATATGCTGGAATGCTCCTTAAATCTTTGCTGAAAGACACAAGGATATATTGTATTTTGTTAACCCTAAGATAAATCTTTTTTCCCACACTTTTACGTACCCCAAATAAGGATGAATCCTACAATCTATTTCATTTAAAAGACATATTTGATGGCACTTTATATTTTTAGAAGTACTTAAAATATATATAATTTAGATTTGATTAAGACATGGGAAATCAAACACTAACAAGAACTCATTCCTGCCTTGGAGACAACTGTACTTGAACAATATTTTTTTTTAAAAAGGAAAAAAATAAAAAAAAAAAAACTCGTTTAAAGAATCTACTGAGAACCTAAAATCTACATAACTTTCAATGTCCATACTCCCAGCAATGAAAAATGATGCTTAAAATCAAGACACTGAAGCAATGCCAGATACTCTCTGAAGGAGCAGTTGCTTACAATCAGGAATTTTAAGTGAGTAAGAAGGTGTTTCTGTTTTTAAAACTCCTAAATATTTTAACAATCAGTGCCCACCTGCGGCAACCCCATGCTGTTTTGAATGCCCTGAAAATTAAAGAATGACTAAACTGTGTTCATGATTCAGTTCTCTATATTTACTAAAGTTAAAACAAATATAACTAGGCTGTTCCAACAAGTCTGAAAGCACAATAAACACTTATATTTGACTCAATATTATGTTACCTGAAGGGTTCAGTCACCCAAGATTTCCCTTCCCCACAGTTTTACCGACTTTTTACTGTGGTCTTTAACGAGAGCACTTCCTTTGACATATTCGTGCTTTAAGGTTAGTGGACTCCAAGCCGGAGTGCACACACTCTACAGGGAATAATGGACAGTTGCTGGGATGCAGAAAAAATACCAGCACTCTATGCTGGTTTTTGCCCAAAAATATTTTAAAAATAAGTGAAGCAGACTAATGTTTCATATAAGGGCTTACTTATCCTGGTACCACCCCCGCTCTACATCAGATGGTCTTGAGCTACATAAATGGGGTACCTTGAGGGAAGGGGGGCATAAATCTGAGAAATTGTCAGAGTCAGCCTTACACTTTCATGTAAGTATAAGCTCTGGTTCTGTAGATTTAAGGATTAACTGATTTTCAAACACACACACACAAACCCCTACACACACAGAGCCTCACAAAATGGACCAGAAACTTTAAAAAAGACTCCTGCAAAGAAACTGAACTTGAAGACAGTAAAAATACAGGCACAAGTGAAGTGCCGGAAAATGCAAAGTTGACTCTTCTCCCACTCTTAACACAAACTCTTTGTCAGCTGCATTATGAGGCAAAAACCAAAGGGACATGGACAGCCGTGTGGGAGTCAACTGTGGGAGTGGGTGGTAGGATGGGTGGAGGGGGCAAAGGGGGAGAAATTGGGATGACTGTAATAGAAGAACAATAAAAATGATTTATAAAAAAGGCAGTCTAATCACAGCTGGGAACGTAAAATATGTATTTACATCCATTATTACTAACAACGACTCTCATCCCGTTTCCTTGAGGTGTTAGCTAATGATGGCCTAAAGCGACTATGATTTATAAAACTTTAAAAAGATTATGCGCACAGAAAATTTGGCCATTGTAGCTATGTATTTTATATTTACTTGTTCTTAATGGAAACTAAGTTCATTTATTATTTTTATTATTGTTCATGGACAAGACACCTTGGTACTACCAAACCTGTTTCCTCTGGTCAAAAGACTAGCCTACATCAACTGTCGGAACGTAGGCAATGGAAGGTGAGCAGTGGCGAGGTGCGAGTTTCTCAACCTGCGCCATGAAAATCCTCCTCCATGTGTTTGCCCCAGGCTGACAAATGTGAAAGCTGGGTGTTGAAGATGGTAAAGCCACAAGCTGGAAAGAGCTGCAGTCCCCAAGTTCTACCTTGGAGGAGAGTGATATATTTATCAGAAAGACTCTCCAGTTTTACATAATTAGATGAAAACTTCTACTATGTAGACTCTGAGATTTTGAAGTTTATCTGTTACAACAGCTAATACTAAATATATCACTGTATTAATTATAGTTATAGTTATTAGTTATAGAATAAAATATTATTCAAGTTTACATCATTATTTTAAATGTTTATATTTATGTGTTTTATTAAGCTATAATTGACATACAACATCATTTTTGTTTCAGGTAGACAACATAATTATTTGACATGTATACAGGGACTGGCACAAATAACACCCCTTCTTATTACAAAATCTTTTATTGCAAAATCATAAGCATGTAATTCTGTAACATAACAATATCACGCTCAAGCACATCATATGACATTTTACGTGAAATGTTCAAATTAAAACTATAAATTATTACACCCATATTATTACCCTACCAACCAAAGTCAAGCAGGCATTACTTCTGCTGAACACTGTATATTGCAAAATAACCACAGTAAGTCAAGTCCATCATCACACAGTTACCATTTTTTCTTTTGATGAGAACTTTTAAGATGTATTCTGTAAACAACTTTTCTTTCTTTCTTTTGTTCTCTCTCTTTCTTTCTTTCTTTGTTTCTTTCTTTCTTTCTTTCTTCAAAGGTGGAGGTTTGTTTAAACGAAATGTGAAGAGAATACATCTGACTGAAGCTCCTTGCTCATCAGGGTCTGTGTCCACCGGATTCTCAATGAGACAAGCGAAGGCTGCTTGGTGAAGGAGGTGAACAGACAGCACGGCAATCTCAGCTCTAGCAAGTCTTGGTCAAGAAGTCACTGACACACCTCTTGCCTGCACGTATGAGGGGCTGTGGGAATGTCAGATTGCTCATGTTCTGCAGCTCCTTCTGACTGCCCCATAAGAAAAATCCTTGTACAAGGTAAGACTTAATGTGAGACACTCAGGAGATGGAGGAACAGGCATTACAGGGCTCTAGAGAGGAAACAGATTTGTGTCATGTTTCACAATTTGGTGGATGGAGAGTAGAGAGGTAAAGCAGCATAACCAACCGCTGAGGAAACGCCAGTGCAGGCACAGGCTCGGGCCGGCCAGCTGCAGAGTCCAGGACTCCCTACCAGATGTCGGTGTGGGGAGTTGTATTTATTGTGCAACTTTCAAACATACAGTAGAGTGTTACTGACTACAGTCAACATGCTGTACATTACATCCTCATAACCTATTTAATTTATAACTGAGTGTCTGTACAATTTGACCACTTTCAGCCATTTTGACCACCACCATCCCCAACCTCTGGCAACCACCAATCTGTTCTCTGTATTTATGAGTTCATTTTTTTAAAAAGTATTCAATATATAAGTGAGGTCATATGGTATTTATCATTCTCTGTCCGACTTACTTCATTTAGCATAATGCCCTCGATGTCCAACAATGTTGTCTCAAATAGCAAGATTTCATTCATTCTTATAGTTGAAGAGTTCCCAAGAGTTCCCAAAGGTTGTGGACCAGAATGCACATGTGTGAACAATGACCCTTTCACTCTTCTAGTCAGTGGGGCTGGTAGACGCTGTTGAGCGAGCATGTGTGTTGTGTGGCCATCGCAGAGCAACAAATCTGGATCAAATTTTGCATTAACCTTGAACATTCCTCAGTGGAAACTATTTGGATGATTCAGAAGGCTTTCAGGGACAATGCAATGAGTGCAGTGTAAATAAAAATGTGGCACAAACACTTCAAAGATGGTTGACGATCTGTTGAAAGTGATCCATGTTCTGGAAGGCCTGCAGCAAACAGAACACCTGAGAGTGTTGAATGTGTATGGGCTTCAATCAACCAAGACCAGCAACTGACAATGCAAGAACTAGAAACTGATCTGGGGATTCCAAAAACTACTGTCTGAGATTTTGATGCAGGATCTTGGCATGAAACATGTGGCAAAATTTGTTCTACATCTTCTGCTACCAGAGCAGAAGTAACATCATACTGTAGTTACTAATGATTTGATTTAAACTGTAACTAGTGAACCAGATTTTCTCAAGAAGGTCATAACTTGGAAAGGGACTGAGGAGTCATTGTCCTATGTACAATGTTTCTTGTATCTTGTATCTTCTTCTATAAACGTTTCTATTTTTCACATTACATGGCTGAATACATTCCTCCATTCATTCATCTGCAGACACCCAAGTTTTTCCATGTCTTAGCTATTGTAAATGATGCTGAAATAAACATGAAGGTGCAGATATCTTTTCAATATAATGTTTCCATTTTCTTTGGATAAATACCTAGTGAAATTGGTGAACCATATGGTAGATCTGGTTTGTTTGTTTGTTTGTTTAATGGGTAGGGGAAAGGAGGGAGAAGAAGAGGGAGAGAAATATCAGTGTGTGGTCACCTCTCATTTGGCCCCCCCTGGGGACCTGGCCCACAGCCTAGGCATGTGCCCTGACCGGGAATTGAACCGGCAACCTTTTGGTTCACAGCCCACACTCAATCCACTGAGCTATACCAGCCAGGGTGGTAGATCTGCTTTTAATTTTCTTTTGAGGAACTCCATATTATTTTCCATAGTGGCTACACCAAATTACATTCCCCAAAACAATGCAGTGTGTCCTTTTGTCTCCAAAGTATATACCTGTGCATGTGCATATGTATATCTAATGTATATATTAGTTCAGAAATGCATGCTTATTGAGAAAAATAAATCATACACACAGAGAGAGATACAGCATCTTAAATTATCCCTTTTCCCCTTTTCCTTGAACCACAATGGTAAGTAAAACCGGACTTACCATTAAGCACACAACACTCTATCAGACAGGTCTGGTGGTTGGACACAAGCTACTACCCATTCCATTGTCGCTGAAACCTGAATTACGGTGTTTTGGTGATTATCACTCTCTTCGTACTAGATACAGCAAAACACATTCATCGGTTTGAGGAACGAAAGTTATTCAGAAACAGATCGACCACATTCTGCAATCACTGGAGATGACAAGAGCGGTAAAAGGCTCCCAAAGACACTTGCAATAAGCAAGTCTAAAAGCATCAATGAAATCACAGTTGCAACACAGGTGATTTGATTACATTAGCACCATGCTTTATTATTTCATTTATTAAAGTTAATATGTGTTCCTATTAAGTATATTGAGTAGAAGTAACTTCCAAAAGTAACAGATGTCAAAACAAAGAAATCTTGTAGTCACCTAAAAAATGAAAACCCCTCTTCTAATGGTACCAAGAGATTTTAATGTAAATCATGTTCATCTTAACAAAAAAAAAAGAAAAGAAAAAGAAAAGAAAAAAGAAAAAAAAAGAAGGAGAATGAAACGATCAGGCTATTCAGAAGCAAGAACACATGGCATTAATTTCTTTATTCTTACCTAACATTTTAAATGTATTTAAAGAAACTTCTCTAGCAGGAAGCTTGAGATATAAACATCTTATGAAATAAAAATTAATTGTTCATTTGCTCAAACATTTTGTATAGCCACTAAGCGTATCACCCTCTTTGCGTGTGCACGCTCTCACCCACCCGGGACAGAAAACGTAGGCTAGAATCCCCATCATGCTACCTCGGCTTTTATGCTTTTGCCATAGGACATATATTTTTAAAATGCTAATCTTGGTAAGCATGATACATTTTAAACATAAATTTCAGGCCACCTTTTGGAAGTACTGATAAGGAGCTTTAGATTCATAATTAACTCATAAATAAAATAAGTGGAATTGATACTAAAAGGAAAAAATATATAAGCCATTATCATTTCCGGGAACAGAATGAACAGTCAAGTCTCACAGTGAGGAAATCATACTAGCAAGACACAGAGGCAAACATTTAACCCAAAACCTCCTGAGTCGAGGAAAAAACTGTGTCCTTACTAGTGTATTTAAAAATCATTTCTTCCAAAACCTAAAAAGCAAAATAATCCTACCAAACTATCATCTTTTCTGTTGTTGACTAGTTTCTACTCCAGAATCAAAATAAATCATAATTAATAATTCCCCCTGTTTTTTCCTTAATCAACTACGAAATAGTAAGTGCTCTCTAAATATGTCCAATGTGTCCCTGTTGCACACCCAGCACTTGTGTGTGAGAGTGAGGAAATGAGAGTGTTATCCCTGTTACTCAGATAAGGACATTAAAGTGTGGAGAAAGCTGCCTGCCAGAGGTCATAAAGCCTATTGTAGCAGGAAAACTCGGGTTTTAATTTGTCTGACACTACCTGTTTATTCCCTAAAGGCAGTATTCAAAACAGATTGTCCTAATTTCATGTACAGTCCAAATTTCTAAAACAAAAATAAACTATATTTTTATTGCTAGAAAAATGGATGTGGCTACACAATTTCATCACACCATGCATGATATAACCTGTTTTAAAAAACCATTCCCATGTTTATCGAAGAAATAATTACATTATCTACTGCCTTTTTCTGATGTTGATATGTAAGTGAACATTACTTTTCTCCCCTTACCCTACAAAGTGCTGGTAAAATGCCAATGACTTGAAAAAAACACGACCTTGACATTTTACCGCGGAGTCATCTCTTTCTGGAAAGAATGCCGACCTTCCACTTGGATGCACCGCCATATTGTCTGGCTGCATTCCTCAGGCATTGCTTTTCAAAGACTTCAAGGTTTGAAGGATTGTTAATGAAATAAAGGGAAAAATGCGCAGTTTGTAATTATCTTGTCAAGATTCTTCGTTTGAACCTTTCTTTGGGCAATATACAGAAAAGGAAGTTCATTTTCTAATACAGGATATCATTTCTCTTTCCAAACTGTATTAGCATTTTTGAAATTGCAAAATGGGGTCTAGCTGATCACTACTGAAGCAACACTGCACGGGGAAAGGCCGGTGGAAGGAGATGGCATGGGTAGTGGAAAGGATGCACGCTTGGAGCCTGCCATTTCTTCTCTGAGTGAGAAATTACGGAATCATGGACTCAGTTTTGTATTTTGAAAAATGAGAGCAATTATACACACCTCATAGGAATGTTGTGTGTTTTAAATCTGATAGCTTATTTAAGGCACTTGGCTCTGAAACAAACAAGATGCTCCAAAAACATAACAAAGAACATACAACCCTGAGTGGAAAGAGTCCTGGACGCAAGGCCAGAACACTTGAACTTGAGCCCCACACCAGCCACTTATTGGCTATGAGGCTCAATTAATCTTTTTCAGCCTCATTGTTTTTAGCCCTCAACTAAAAATTATTTCTAAGTTACTTCAAACTCTTATATTCTATAATCCTAATAAAATAAAATTCTTAACTCATGATTCAGGATGGTAAAAAAGTTTTACATATAAATATCTGAAATCTATTCTCTGTTTCGCTGAAGTAGACTCAATAAATAGATGAGGATCAATTTAACAGTGAATATTCTGATGTCAGAATCTAACAAGTTAACAAAAGAAGATCAAAAATCTCCTTTTGGGGATCTTTCATAAGAAACTGGGTGTCTTCTGAAGCTTTTCTAGGGCTCATGGGAGCCCTGCAGATCCCTGGGGAACTACTCCAATATTTCATCCAAGTATTTCATGAAATTCCTCCTAATTATCTTTAGTATGAACCTTACCTTTATGTTTTCTATGAACTTCTAAACTGAGTACACCTGTATAATACCATCAAATGAGCTTAATTGCGAAGTCTATGTTTTGTTATTAGCAATGCATAATCCATATGTAATTACTTTTTCACATAGCATGGAGGATAGTTCAACAGTTTTAAAATCAAATACTTACATTTTTTAAAAAAGTATATTTTTAGCAATATGCTAGTAATTTTGAGAAGCCAAGGCTTTGCTGAGCCAGAAAGTCTGAGGCAGGTGTTTAATTAGACTAATTAAGCAACATGTAGTCACTTCCGGTTTTCCATTTGCTCTTTGTAAATGTAGATAAGCAACACGACTGAGTGCCTAATTAGACTATTTAAAACCGATTCACTTTTTATAGCCAGGAATTTTTAACCCAAAATCACAAACTTAAAACATAATAATATGTCATCTGATGTCTTACATATTTTTCTTTTTGATATAACCACCATTTTTTTTATTTTTTTCATATTACTGTCACAATATTAACATAGGAGAATAAGAATAATGAAATGTACTTCATATATAAGGGACATAAAATACTACATGTTTCCTGCTCTCAAAGTATTTATTAGCAAGAATAAGATATACCTTCTTTTGCCTGACTCACTCTTGAGAAAAATCAATATATTTAATTTTCCTAGGAATCAAACCTAAAAAACTATCTTCGTTAGCATTATAATCACTTAAAACAACTGTGTATAAATCTCTAGTAGTTATCAAATTTCAGATGGAGAAGGGCAAAAATTACTCTTCCATTTCTCATCTTTTTCCTTCCCTAACTATCGACATCAAGTCTATTCTAAAAGTTCATTTTTAAATCACCAGACCACACAACAAATCCAAGACCATTTTTGCATCCATCGAAGTACAGTTTATATGCCCCTGAATAGTATGTGTATCAACTAGGAAGTGTATGTGTATATATACACACAAACACACACACAGTTTTACAATGGTTCAACTTACAGTTTCTCAACTTTAAGACGGTGTGAAAACAACATGCATTCAGGAGAAACCATACTTCGAATTTTGAATTTTGATCTTTTCCTAGGCCAGCAATATGCAGTGCAACACTCTCCCGTGATGCTGAGCCGTGGCCGTGAGGCAGAGCCCCCTGGGCAGCCACTCAGTCCCAAGTGTTACTCCGCAACACTCTGCAGTGTGTTGCACTGTCAGCATGTTATGTTTTGTGTTTTCACAACCCATCCTGCCTGCAGAACACCCATCTCTGTCTCCTGCCTCTGGTAAGAAAAAGAGGAAGGCACTTACTCTTGAGAGAAAACTCTAGATAACTGCCCAACTACAGGTTAATGTAAGCGTTCTGAGCACATTTAAGGTAGGCTAGGCTAAGGTATGGTGTTGGTAGGTTAGGTTATTAAAGGCATTTTTGAATTATGATATTTTCAGCTTATGCCAGAGAGAGGTAACATGAGATGGACTATTGGTTAAAGTCACACAGAAGTCAGTAGGTAGCACGGCCAGGGTTTGCAGCCAGATTTGATTCTCTCCTCATCATCCTAGCCTGATCATCTTTTATTTCACATTTGAATAGCAGGATGGACTTTGACATCTTCGATAGAAATGTTTTGTATTATGACATAAAACCAAATAGAATTCATAGAAACTGAACACTGTGGCATACGAAATACGAAAGGCATGCATCATCCTGGAATTGGAATCACGGCTTCTAACTACAACAGAAGCTCATGCAGCTCACTCTCTGGGCCTAAATTCTGTAAAATGGGAAATGTATGCAATGAGACTAAGGCTTTTCTATGGTCCCCTGTGGCTCTGATGTGCTGTTGACCACACAGCAGGAAAAGGCCAGATAGGGCAGCACAACAACCGGCGAGGGGGGAGCACGGGGAGCGGGGTATGTTGCACAGACGAGCCACTCATCACGACCCACCCATTATTTGTTCAAGCGCGGCTGGCATTGAACAGGAATATCTTTAGGAAGCAACACTGAGTCTACCTCATCCCCCTAATACCTAGAAACACACAGAGAAAACATACAGAACAGCAGACGGCCCCCATGTTCTCACAAAGGTTTCTACAGGAGCCACCAGTGAAAGCAGGAAAGCAAAGGGGCACATGTCCTGGGATTCACAGATCAATAAACACAAACACAAATGTCAGAGTCCCTAGCCCACCCTGCCTGTGCCTTCCCCTCAGAGGTGTCACTGTCACAATACGAGTAGACACAGTAGATAGAACCCAGAGTTAACCGGGAGGGGGCAAGAGAATCAGAGAAGGCAACTGGAGACAGAGGCTAGGGTTGTCTGGGGCCATTAGGGTCTGTGATGCTCCAGGTTGGGCTGGGGGCACAAGTTTCACAAGTGTCGTCATAGGCAACATCCAGAGGGCAGTCCGGAGTTGGGATGGTAGTTGAAACACTCTATTGTTGATCCTCTAACTAGGCAGCTGATGCTGATGTCATGATGGGGCAGAGCAATCCACCCATTCTAGACAAGATCCAGGCAGTAGCTGAGGGACCTGCAGGTAGGATGTAGGCTCACTAAGCCAGGCAGCGGCTCAGCAGGAATTCAGATCCCAGGCTCCGGGGCTGTAGTACAAACAAAGACTTCACCAGCAGAAAAGAGCAAAGGGCAGTTAATCCAAAGACCAGGCCTGAAAGTGGAACCAGTACGACAGGGGCTGGGGGAATGCGAGTACTCGCACGTGCCCATCTCTTGGACACAGAGTGACATGTCCACCAGCAGCAAGCCTCAGTTCCGCAACCCACTAGGCAGGGATTACGCTTCAGGGATACTTGCTGCTCTTGTTACAGCTGGCCTGGAAAATGGACGGGCCTGCAGTTCTTGTATGCATTCTCCTTTCAACTAGTCCGGGTGTCTTCCTCTCTTAAATCAACCCAGACTTCTGCACAGAACCAGAGTCTAGGCCGTTGTAGCTCATGAGGAAGTAGCCTCTCACTCACTGCGTGGCACAGTAGTGCTCTGGGAACAACATTTACCGCATACCAGTACGTACCTGATACTGCATGTTCTTTTAATAGGGCAGCATTCCCATATATTTGGATTATAAAGTCAATGAAACAATGAGTAAGGTATCAAAATTCTAACCTGGCATACAAAAGCTAATACCTGATCTCCCCCCGAGTTCATTTTTTCTTCTTACAATGCACCACTCCTGTTTATCTCTCAATGGCTGCCCTGATGCCAGAGGAGGGAAAGCAACCCAGGTTTCAAAATGACTTTTGATAACACAACTGAAAAGATTCTCTTTTTTACAAATATTTTTTCTTGAGCTTTAGAGAGGCGAGGTGGAAGTGCTGGGAAACAAAGCAGCAGGCTTTCAAGGGAACTCTGTTCTAAATTTGTTAAAAAAAGAAAAATCCACGCTCTCCAAGGCCAATGGATGTGTGAAGGAGCAAGTGAGATAAAGAACCGCGTGAGTCTTCAGGGAATGGAGAAGGAATTCGGCTAACTCTACTTGTCTTTTTAGCAGAAAACTTTTCTTAGGGCAATACCAAAGCAAAGCATTTTTTAAAAGAACTTTATAAATGTTACGAGATCCCATTTGTCTACTTTATTCTATGGCTTTCTTAATTCGTCACACTTACTTATTTTCACTTCTCTTTATATTAATATATAATCTCCTTCAAAATAAAAAGTAATTCCCATTTTGTAGAAATGTTAAAGTCCATAGAGGAAAAACAGCATCTGAATTCAAAATAATATTACTGTCAATGACATAATCATGATCAGCCACAAACTGGATGTTAAAATTTAGCCACTCATTTTTTAGCCTCAGAAAATATTTATTGAGTGCCTACTATGTCTACGTGCCCTTCAGGATACTGAGCAATGGGTACACCCAGGTGAGCAAAACAGACACTGTCCCTGTCTTCACAGCATTAGAATCTAGTAGTGGGGAAGACTGAAGAAGTAAATGTAATATATATTTCATACAAACCTAAACCAGCGAGCTAATGGAAACGGACAGCATGCGGTGAGACAGCACCGAAGAGACGTGGGCTCATTAGATGGATGGTCAGGAGAGACTGTGGGAGTCAGCTTAGATAATCTCAGAGGTCGAAAACGCTGGGGACCCGGAGGTACCACTCCATGCTGATACACTTAAGATAATTGTGGGAAACTTCCATTCTCTGGTAACTGCTCCAGATGTTCAGGCAACACTTCAGCTAGAGCCTGTTTATGTTAACTCCATGCCCATTTTTGAGAGCATAACAATCCCTACTTCACACTCCCACCCTATAACCAAACTAATTCAACTAAGGCTTCCACCACAGACAATACAATTCAGCCGAGCCCATCCACTGACACCTTTGGTTGCCCATTTTAGTAGCTGGCTTATTAAATGTGTGAAATAAATTTTGTCTTCTTACTGGTGGTGAGACATCATTTATGCTGATCTTCATCATCACATGCCCAGGAACTCACAGATAGCATGGCTCACAGTGGGTGTAAAAAAATTAAGTAGATAGTAAAGAAATGACTACATGTGCTCCTGCTAAATATTTATGCAATTTACTTTTTAGAAAAAGTGAATCAAATTCAAATGTGAATGACTGCTACAGAAATTCCACTTGAAAAGTGTTAAAGTACTAGAAATAGTATTATAGACACTCTATTTCCATTGCTTCTCTCATTTTTTCCTGATTTTGTTAAATGTGGTCCTATTTTCAATACACCTACACTGTTACTGTGAAAACAGAAAACATGTTCCATATTACACAACACCTCCTCAACAAAGTTGGAATTGCTTCACAACCTCATCCTAACATATGAATTTAAAAACTAGAATATACAGTTGGTGATAACATATTCATCTAATAATGAGAATTTTCTGAAATTTGAGTGACCAATTTGAGTATGTTCAATAGAATGATGGTATTAAAAGATTATGGTATTTTTTGTTAGCCATAAGAATTATTTAATGCCTATAATTAAAAAATGGTTTTTACCAGATGATATTTAGGAAATGAATATAAGCATTTGTGCAAAGATAACACCATTCCTACCCACAGGCAATTTATGATTCAGTAAGGCACGGCTCACACCATCCGTGATCTGAAGCTCACAGGCAGAGTGAAGTCCCTGACGCGGAATGGAGAAAGCATCACACTGAAAAACACATGAACTGAGCATAATGATTGAGACCTGGGTGCCAACTAGATGTGTGGTATGGTATAAATCATATTTTTCTGAACAAACGGGAGGTTAAATTATATATTTTGTCTCAAATTCCATATTAGTTTGTAGATCATTTCCTCACTATAAAGCACATGCACATAGGCTATTCTAGCAGGCCTTTCCCTCTGTAGGTCTCACGTAGCATTAAAAGATGGGGGGGGTTGCCCTAAAAATTCATTGCCCGTTCACTAGCTTTTCCATTGAAAGCATCAGCTATTTAGATAGAAACCTTTGTGATACATTAGTATAATCTTTAAAGTACAACCATAGCTACTCTTCAGGTGTGTATGCATTACTGTATCTGGTTTTTATAAATCCACATAGAAGGCAAGAGAAATAATTTCCAAGGGGAAAGAGGCACGTCGTCCATAGAAGTGAGGTCTAACTTTTAGGTGCAATGCATTTCAGGAGGCTTCATCCTTAAGGCACAGCCTGAATTACAAGTGTTCTTTTACATGAAACCAATGGAGAAAGGCAGCAACAATTCCAAAGCAGGAGAAAATGGTGATTGATCATTTTTTATCCCTGTTTACTACCTGACTCAGAGCAAATTTGAAATTTCAGAATTAATGAACCAATTTCATTGATAATTTATTAATGGTGTCAAATTTAAGGTAGGCATATTATAAGTCCCCCATATACCCACAGTATACCAAATACAATTCCTTTGATCTCTGGGTTTTATTTTTAAGAAAGGAGATAATTCTTACATCACGAAGCTGAGTCAGATACCTTAATAAGTTCACTTGTGTTAACGCATCTGAGAAGCAATAAAAATTGTGTCAGAGAATAAACCATGGCACATAGTTATCTAAAAGGGAGTACTATTACTACAATATCTTTCTACTTTTTAAAGATCCTGTATCTTTTACTTCCTTTTTTGTGGATGAAATTATTCTCCAAGCATCAAGCCGGACCCAAGGGCTTACCTAGAAGTTCTAAAGCCAAATGGCCTTCAAGAGATTCCAGATGGCCTCAGTCCTGGGAGAGCTAAGGCACCTGATAAGGATGAACACATACACCCTGGACTTCAGGGATGTACCCAAACCCCATTCTAACCTTCAGGACTTTGGTCTCTGCCAGATTTCAAATGTCTTCTGACTTAGGTCCAGCAGTGCACGCATTCTAGAACGGAAGGTCCTTGAGACAATATGTACTCTCTAGGTTTTGCCACTTCTACTTCCCACACCACCTCTGAAGTTGGTCCTACCTCCTGGACTGCTATCCCTACATGCCTGCCTTCCCATGAATTTTGACTCTTCAACCGATGACTCTCACTTTTACCTTGACCTTGTGATAACCTTGACATTTTCTCCTACTATGTGACCAGTGGTGGTCATTTTAGTCCTGGTATCAGTCATAACTATAAATACACATTATAGAATACAAACCATCACTATTTACATGCCCAGACCCATGGAATTTTAGAAATGATTCCATCACACTTCCTCCACCTGGAAATCCCTCGGGTAGCATCTGTTGGCCACTGCTGTTGCTGCATCCTGCTTTGTCCAGTGCTGCCATGGCCTCATCACACAGCCTGAACCACATTTCTCTTAGGAGCCCCTATGCAGAAGTCAGGGCGCCATGAGTTTGCTGGACAAGACGGTACCGAAGAGGTGGCACATCTCCTATCTCCTCACGCTGACAAAGGCTGAGGGAAGCACCAGAGAACGGGGTGAAAGAGGTGGATGGAAACCTCCACTTGGATCTTCCTCAGTCAGGAAGCTCATGTCTTCCCAAGGTAGCCTGTAGTTTTTGTACTCCCCCAATTAATGTTTACCTTCTTCAAAATAAGATTTATATAGTGAAAACTTTTAAATAGTGCTAAGCACTTAGTCTCTTGGTGCAAAACAGTATTATCTGATGTAACTCTCCCTCCCTGCCCTTCTGCAGTACTTATACACAACGGGAAATTACTTTCATGTCTTAAAAAGCTTTCCTTCTGGAATTCACAACCATATTGCTATATCATGTGTATATTTCTATTCATTGGTCTTAGATCTACTATCTAAATGAAGACATACTTTCCAAGGCTAGTCCTGCACATATGTGCAGAAGCTAGAGAAGGTCCCCTTTATCTTCTTTCTCTAGGCTAAGGTACCCTTGTTCTTCAACTCTTCCTTTGTGGTTTTTAAGACCTAAACCCTTGTCATCCTACGTGTGCATGCTAAGTAATCAATCAATATTCATTTTAATTTATGTAAAAAATAACTTTAAGTAAGGTCCCAGAAGTGGACTAACTAGTAGAGAATTCAGTAAGATTAATTATCATGAATTCCATACCACACTTCCATGACTGGAATAATGAAAGCTTCCTCTCTCTACCCACTTTCCTGCACAGATACAATGAAAGATGACAATCAATGTCTAAGAATGTAATTAGGCCCCTAACAGCGGCAGTTTTAAAAGTCACCTGGGTGAATGACTGGGTATTGGGAGGCATATAAAATGCACACTTGTCTGCACATTGATGAGAAGGGGACAGTTAGAAACTTATTTCTCTTTTTCTATGGGCTGAGCCAGCACTATCTACAATAATCATATTTTGTCACTTCGAAGTCAGCATATGTCTAACACAACTGACATCAGCAAGACAACTGGGAGGATAAGCAGAACACCTGCAAATCTCCAGTGAGGAGGGACCACGTTATATCCACACTTGACAGGTTCATTTTTTTTTTATTGTGGTGAAGAATGCATAGCTAAAAATTTACCATCTTAGTCATGTGAGTGTACCATACAACAGTGCTAAATGTATTCACATTTTTGGGGGCAACAATTCTCTCAGACTGCCATGGACAGTTTTTTACATACGTCTGGCCAAATGGACTGCCCTGCTGGAATTCCCAGGCACTATTTCAGACTGTCCAACTCATATTTAAATGGTCACATTGAGGAAAGTCAGGTCTGCAGTCTGGGTTGCAGCAGTTAATGGTCTATAGAAAGGCACCTGTTGGAGGGTTAATCAGGGTCAAATTCAGCCCTCATTCCGCTTACTAAACTCCAAGTATCAACCAGAGAAAGGGGCAGCTTTTGTTTTGCTCATACATGGCCATGGAAGTAAGCACGGCCCTCCCAGAGGGCTGGGGCAGGGGACGAAGGCCAGCAAGTAGGGAAATCAGTGAAAGATCGTAGGTGCCTTTCATTTCAACCCAGATAGCAGTCATAGTTAGTATACATACATTTTAAAAGTTTTTCCTACCACTATGTTATACACTAATTATCTTTAATTAAGCCAGCACTTCTTTGAAGCCTAATAAACCGGTCCATGGTGATGGCAAACAATCCAAATGAACAGGGTTGGAAATGCAAATGTTCTCTGCCCCCCATTCACTTCTATAACGGTGCCATGTGCAATGTCCTGTTAAGGGCATTGGCTCCCAGGCAGTGACTAGCAGCAAAGGCAGTGGGGAGCCCTTGGCAGAGTTGGGAGTCCAGGAATCCACTCTTGTGGTCATGTAGGACCTACAGTCGCAGGGATCTTGGTCAGTTTCATTTATCAACATATTCCAAGCAATTAGAACAGTTCTCAGAACTGAGTAGGTACTTACCAAATAATATAATGAATGAATGATTCGGAGGGGATGTAATAACTTGTACAATTTAATGTTTTAAAAATCCAATTTACTTTTTCCTTTCTATTGAATTTATTGTGGTGACACTGGTTAACAAAATTATACAGGTTTCAGGTGCACAATTCTACAGTACATCATCTATACACTGTTCTGTGTGCTCACCCCAAGTCGAGTCTCCATTCACCACCATTTATTCCCTCATCCCCTCCCCTCCCCACTGGCAATCACCACACACTGTCTGTGGCCATGAGTTTTCTCTTTCTTTTTGCTCTATCCTCCCATCAGCCATGCCTCCACAGCTGTCAGCCTGCTTTCTATCAAATAAACTAACAAAAAAATAAATAAATAGGGACACACTCATAAAAATCCAATTAAAATAAAGAAATAATTTTGACCTAAATTGGTTTCTTTCTTTCTTTTTTTTTTTTTTAAAGAAAACCTTGGCAGAATACCAGTCTGTTGTTTTCTAAGAATTCACATATCTCCTGCTTAAAAATCGGTTGTTAAATATTGCTAGGCATCTCAATTCATCTTATCAATCTGAGTTTCTAGAATCAGCATAGTCCTCTTGTGTGAAAATTATGGCAAAATAAGATATTGGTCTATCTGCAATTTATCTATGATTCCTTAGACATCTTTGAGATTCCTTTCACAAATTCTTTTAAATTTTAAAAACACATATTGAATTAACAATTCAGTCGCATATGCAAATACTGGAAATCTACATTGACATTTATTTATAATTCGTGAATATATAGGACTACCTCACAGCCAAGTCCAGTTCCTGTCTGTCATTAAAAACTAGCTCCTATCTCCCTTGACTAGGGTATTCCCTGCTGACCCAGTCCACCCCCTGCTGTCCTTCCTGCTGTACTGCAGCTCCTTTTACCAACTGCATCACCAGTGTAAACAACAGTCTCCCACTTATTGACACACTGCTTTATAACTAATCCCATCAGTTTGGGGGAACATTTGTTCTTTCCCCAATGTGATACTACTACAGATGGAGGTAGGATTCCAGAGCTGGAGGAAAAGCCAGTACTAATAAGTACATTAGCCCAACAGTCCTAATGCTTTTCTAAAGTTGCACAACTCTTTAGAGCATTCAGAACTAGATGAGCCTCACAACAACTGAATGGCAATGAGAGCAAGAACGACCCTTAGATTTTACAGCTGAAAATCCAAAGAAACAGTGTTTCTCAGGTTGCATGCCTAATAAGAGATGCACAGAAGACTTCCAACTTACCAAAAGTGTGATTTGGGGAAAGTCTTCCTGACTTCCCTGAGTCTAAATTAGCTCTAATGATCAAGCTGTTAATGTCAAATGCAGAATTGCCTTGAGGATTGAGATGACATGAAGTAGGGGGCACAATGCCTTGCTTATAGTAAGTGCTCAGTAAATGGTAGCTACTGTCATTGATATCAATCTTCAAGAACAGTACTGTCCTACAAGCTAAGAATGATATATACATTTTTAAATGGCTAAAAATGATAAAGAATGGTGACTCATGGTACATGGAAATATATAAAATTGAAATTTAGCTTTCCATAAATGAATTTTATGGGAGCACAGACCGACCCATTGTTTACACAGTGCCTCCTGCTGGTTTCTCACTGCAATAGCAGAGTGGACCCTGCGGCCCACAACACCTAAAACACTGCCTGGCTCTCGACAGAAAGTTTCTCAACCTCTCCTGTTCTTAACTGTCAAGCTAAGGTTTTCTGGTGAGACAGAGCCTCATTTTCCTTTCTGCCCTACCTGTATAAACTCATTTAACCTTTTATTTTTAAGAAAATAAGAAGAAAGGACGATGTAGAAAAGACTAAACAATTTGCTATTATTAGGAGAAGTTATGAAGGCCTGTGATACCTGCTTTGACTTCTGTTTTTATCTCAACTCCTCTTCCCTTCTCCTTCAGAAAGTAACGTAGGGGGGAAGAGAGAGAGGGAAAGGAAAAGAGAAAGAAAAAGAAAGAGAGCAATAAGGCCAACTAAAATTCAAGGGCTATTCCTGGGACCTGGCACAGGGGCCTGAACACGCTCCTCCTGCAGCGTATCTGGAATCCAAGCCAAGTGATAGATAGCACACGGGGCAAGGAGGCCGCACCTGCAGTGAAGTGCAGTGCCAGCATCAGTCTCTGGGCCCCGCTGTCTTCAGTCACTTCTCATTGCCCAGTAGATAAAGAAGCAAGGAATAAACCAAACAACAGGTGGAGAGACCACCGTTGGTTTTCTCATTTCAGCCAAAGGGAAAACTGCTGGAGGCATCATTCCACTTCACAGCTACACACCGTCCAAAGTCAGTCTCTCAAGAATGTCATTTTGCTTAACACTGACCAAGAAATTATATCGAGCTTTTAAAATAAAAATGAGAAAGTCAGAGTATTTTACTAAGAATCCAAAATCTTTCTTTAAACACTTCCTGCTCAGCTAGAAGCACTGCGTGGGACTATGATGGGAAAAGGATTCCTTCGCTGAAAATGCTTCAAGGTACATTCGGCCCATAAAGACTGTGGATGAGCAACAGCCCAAGCTGAAAGGGCATACAAAAAATAATAATAATAGCCACTGATGTGGGGTTTTAAGTCTTCCTAGACTCTTCTCTGAAAATAGAGGATTTGGCGTTACTAAGTGAGGAAGTGTATACCTGCAGACAGACTCATGTGTGCACACGACACACAGACACAAATACACAGATACATGAGTACCATCTTCTCTTAGACAGCATCGTCCTAGTGAGAAGCTTGTGCCGGGAAATAATTTACAAGCAGTACAAACACCTCTGTGCCATCTCTTATTAACAGGACTTGAGAGAGTAAAAATAGAATGTTCACACTAAATGTTTTCACTAGGTTTAATATGTCTCCTATCACTCAAAACACACTCTACTGACAAACACATTCATTCACATTTTTCTCTCATGACTAATAAATATAAAGCTGTTGCTGACAATAGAGATCTGTCCTTCATGTGTGTCCCTAGATAGGTTCTCAGAGTAGGTTTTGAGCATTTTCATAAAATGGTTTAAGTCAGCAACTCCGCGTAAGCAGATTAGAAATGTAGTATTATAAAATAACAAATAAGTAAGACAACCAATAGCTGTAATAAGGATAAAAGTAATAGCACCATCAAGGCAAGTTGTATTTTCTATCTAAATGGATAAGGTGACAGTGAGGTCTCATCCATTGCTCTGAGGAAATACATTAGAAGAACCTTCTGAATAACTTCCCAGAAATACCACGCAGAAGCTATCAGGCTCAAAGGCAATCACAGGTCCTACCATCTTCCACCAACTCTGCAGAGTGACTCAAAAAACATAATGTCACTTGGTGTGCAAAGGTTTTCTAAATTCACAAGAGGCAAATACAGGAATTCTTTTTCGATGAAGCTCCACCCTAAGGAAGAATGACTGGTCCGGTGACGGCTGCCAACAGGTACCATTGTGGAGCTTCAAGCCTGATACGTGCAATCAGAATTCACTGTTTTTTCCTTTGACCTGAATGCCCACTCTTGACTTGGTGTTTTCTGTTCCCATTAACATCATTATTATCCTTCCAGTCACCCCCTTTGCCCTGCAAAAGTGGCCGTAACACCTTTGACTTCATGACCTTAATATCTCTTCCATCCGTCCTTCCTTTAGTCCAACTCCACAACCCTTCCCTCCATCCTACTCCAAGTCCCCATCATCGCATCTGGCCAGGGGTATTGCAATCACTGCCACCGTCTTCTCACTTGCCTTCCCACCTCCTGTCTCTGCCCTCCACGTAAGCTATTCCCAAGGCTGCCGAGCTTCAGCATAGTGCGGTAGTTACACCTGCTCAAAACCTTCAATGGCCCTGGTTGGCTGGCTCAGTAAACCACAAACCAAAAGGTTGCAGGTTTAATTCCTGGTCAGGGCATATTCCTAGGTTGTAAGTTTGGCCCCCAGCTGGGATGCATATGAGAGGCAATTGATCGATGTTTTGCTCTCACATCCATGTTTCTCTCCCTCTCTCCCTTCCACTCCCTTCCCCTCTTTCTAAAATCAATAAGCATGTCCTCCAATGAGAATGAAAAATAAACAAATAAAAAACCTTCAATGGATGCCCACTGCCTGCCGAAAAAATGCAAAGCCCTTAGTCTACATTTATTAGTATTGATTATTTAATTTTTCTCTCTCTCTAGTTCATGTTTATTAGCTCAGTCTGCACAGTGACTTAGATATTTCAGACCCTGGGGGAAGATCTCAAACAGGCACAGTTACCATTTATTTGGAGTGCCAACTATTTGCAATATCCTACCCATAACCCCCATAGTCACCCTAAAAGACATTCATCTTATCTCCATTTTATTGACAGAAAACATGAAGCTCAGAAAAGTTTTCTTTTCCCATTGCCCTAGTCCCTGGTGTAATAGCTTTTATACTCATATACTAAATATTCTTCACATATTTATTAAACAAGTAATTATTTCTTCTTCTTCTGTCTCTTTTATAAATAACCTTAAAGTAGAAGATTTTATAAATTATTTTTGTTAAATTGTTCATCACTAGCTAAAATGGCCTTTGATTAATTATTAGAACTCATCTTGTTCCAGGTTCAAATATAAGAGCTGCCACCTTTATGGGGTCAAAATCCTCTTGATTCAAGACATAGATGGCACTTCACTAGACTATATGGTAATTAAAGGCCCTGTCCTAATGTATAAAAACCAGAGAAGGAATATGATTAATTCTATTTTTCAATTTTATCCCACTCTAGCTGCCTCATTGAAATGGAAATCCTCAGAAGTGAATATTTAAAACTATAAAAGGTCAAGAATATCAAGGGCTCTCTCCCAATCTCCACTCAGTTTGAAAAAGAAAAAGATCACTTTGTACCATGTTAATTAGTATATTATTACCTCGGGCCAGGAAGCCTCCAATAATTTCTAACCTGTCCTGTCATCCCTTAGAGAGAAGGAGAACTAATCTTAAGCGACAGTCTTTATGTGTAAAGACACTTTTATCAAGATGAATTTCACAAATATCAATTTACAGAAGTTACCACTGAAATGGCAAGTAGGTGATGATAAGATTTGCTGAAGATTATTTTCTTATTCTTATAAGAAAACAATCTTTATCATAAGAAAACAATCCTTATATCCTTATAATATATATATAATTATAATTAATGATACATATTAATTTAATATAGTACATAAATATATATTATATGAATTTATAATCAAAATATATAAATTTAAATATAACATTTATATTTTATAAAATAAAAACATTTATAAAGTTGTTTACTTCTTAAGGCATTTTGTGTTCTTTGATTCTTTTTAAAAATCTTTTTGAATGTCTACTTATGGAAACAAAGATTAAAAGTTTTAAGACATCTGAAATTACTGAACAGGGTGTAAAAACTGAGGAGTCAGAACACAGATCTTATAAAACATTAAAGGAGAAATCAAATAACATGTTCTTACTCAATATGAAAGAGAAGAATGAACCTAATCAATAAAACAAACAAACAAGCAAAATATAACCAGAGACTTGAAATAAAGAACAAACTGACAGTAACCAGAGGGGAGGGGCAAGGGAGATAACAGAAAAAGGGGAAGTGTCCTCATGGGACATGTAAAAAGGACCCAAGGACAAAGCCAAAGCAGGTAGGATTGAGGGTGGGTGATGGGGGTGGGTGGGGAGGGGGAATGTGGTGACGGAAAAATGGAGACAACTGTACTTGAACAACATTAAAAAAGGAAAAAAGAAGAGAGAATGAATATAAATGAGATGAAGAGGAAAATAATCACACCGATGTCCCCACCTACCTATTGAGAGTGACTCATCAATACTGCGATCACGGAGGTGAAGCCCAGCCTAGGAAACATATCTTAGAGCTCCAGGAAGAGCAAAGCAAACTACTGGGACAAGTACAAAGTACAGAAATAAGTACAATACCTTATATAAACACAAAGTTAGTGAGAGAATGGCAAAATACAACTTACTGTACAATCACTCAATTCTAAAATACCACAAGAGTATCTCCACAGAAAGCCTGTGCAAAACCAGGAATTAGGGACACTATGTCCTGAGTGTCTCTGCCCATTCCCCAAATTTTCTTCCTCTCTCAAGTCCCTGCTGATGCCGCTCTTACCTCCTCAACCCCCTGCGACTCTTGTTAATGGGTGATTCCATTTTATTTTCACAGCGAAAAGCACTTGGACATACTTTGTTTCCTGAAGATCTTTTAGAATCGTGTCTGGACACATATTTCCTCTTTAAAGATAATGGCAGGGAGAAGGTAATTTTAAACCAAATGTCAAATATAATTTATTTTACCAAGTGTACATCATCTTTCCATTAACTATAAACTTAATTATAAATGTGACCTGAAACTTACACATTTGAATTTTAAAAGGAATCATGTATGTAAATGTATGCCGGAATTCTTACCAGGTGTACACAGATTCCCCATGCACTAGAATATAAAATATCTATAATGTTAAAAGCTTTACTCACTGATTCTTTTTATGTCACCAGAATATGATTTTACTTCAAAGTCCTTAAATTTTTTTGCTAATACTTAAAGTAGGTTCTAAATTAAAAATTAAAATAAATATTCAATTCAAGCTTACTCCATGTTTAATAATGCTGAAGGGCAAGAATTAAAAATTAACATAACACAGCAGGACCGGCAGATGTACCTAATCTGTAAGCAAGAGATTTTCAAAAATCTGAAAGAATTGTTCATTCTAAAAGTCTAACAGTAAAAAAAAACAAAGGAAACACTGACCCTAGCACCCACATTAAGTCTCTCTCTATTCTGTAGCAAGCCAAAGCAAATGAGCGGGTACGAGGAGGAAGATTTCACTTGGCAAGTGATAAGGTAAAAAAACAGACATGTTAACACACAAAAGGAAATTGAACAGCCCATATCTTTAACAGATTAAAATCACCTTATTCCACGGTTTAAAACAACTGATAATTTGTCATACTCTTTTACGCTACAGATATCACGTAATAGGTTTTCGAACCACTCCCTGTCTGTGTTTTCAACCAGATGTTTAATTGCTGGGTAAGCAATGTTTCAAAATAGACATTTAGATTAGAACTCACCCACCTGTCAAATGTAGCAGAAAATAGCCTCTCTGCTAAGTTGGAGAAAGATGAATTGTCCCCATAGAGCTATGACAAACTCTTGAGATTTCTCCTCAACATTTAGAATATAGATGTCTGAACACAGCTGTTCTCAGTCTGTTTTCGCTGCTTTTCTTCCATCAGTGCTTCCTCTAAATAAAGTGTTTTCTCTAAAGGAAACAATTTGACCAGTGATACCCACTAACTTCTGCATTGTGTGTGTGTACGAGCAGGCACACACGTGTGTGTACACAGAGTTGGGGAGGAGACAGAGGGCTCATTACTTTAGGACTCACCAGTTAACATCCCAAGGGAGCTCATAATTCAGACTCAGAAACAAAGGTAAAGCGAGGGTCTACAATGGGAAACGCTGTTTCCTAGCCCCATTTGCAAACTTACGCAGTTTACGTAAGTCCTACATTATGAGAAGAGCTATCTATGAATGCTATCATTAAATCACTAACATAAAATTTCAGAAGTAGTCAGAGAAAAGAAAATTATTGTAGGTAATAGTGCTTCCCCAGAAAAGCAAGACAAGAAAACATGAAAAGCAGCAAATTAACTAAGATTGAAGTTGAGAAATTTTGAGGCACTTAAAAACCTTCGATTGCCCTCCATTGCCTTTCATAACAAAACTGAAATCCTGTAAGGTGAGCAGTGAGGATCTCCATGCTCGGACTAACCTCAGGGACTCTAAATACCAAAAGTGAGAACCTATAATTTTGCTCTTCATCATAAATTTATTGAATCATTGCACACACACACAAAAAAATCTGTGTCAAGCAGAATCAATTGGATTAGGAAAACTGGAACAAAGGAAAAAAGACTTATCTGCGGACACAGAAATGCAGCTAGAGCTGTATAATAGGGAGGGAGAGAGAGAGAGAGAGAGAGAGAGAGAGAGATATGAATGAGGATTTCTCCCATGGCACCAAAATATTCACTTAAGGTGCCGGACAGGTGACTCAGTGGACAGCTTTACTGTAAAAGGTAAGAAGGAAGGCCACCTTCTCTATATCACAACCCAAACCTTCCTCCACCACATCTGTGACCTCCATTCCCCTGGAGGTGGCAATAGGCAAGAGCTATGACAAACACAGGTGCTTTTTTTAAAAATAAGTGGTAGTTTTTATTATTGGGAAAACAATAAATATAACACAGCTAAAGAGGGGCTCCTCCATGTGTTACCACACAAAGATATTACTCACAACCATTAAATATGGCAATAATTTGAGTAAAAATCCAAATAATGATAAATTAAATGAAATAATTTTGGTCATTGTTTTTGTTGTTTTGCTTATATTGCATGCTGCTGCTGCTAATATATTCTTGTTGATGTGATCTCTCCTTAAATCAAAATTCCGAATTATTTAATGCCTAAGCAAAATACTACTATTTTATTCTTGATTATTAGTTTTTCTGGAATGTGACTTTAATTTTTGCTTTTCACACCGGAACTAACCTCCACCTGCACCATCACCTACACGGTGTTTCCTGGAAAGAATGATGAATCTTTAGTACCTGCCTCAGATAAAGAAACACTGGTACTGTTTGTACCAGGACTTTAACATTTTCTTCCTTCCGTCTTGAGATTCACTGGCAGTGTGACATCTGAAAGTGTACTATTAGAGCTGTAGTGCACTGAACAGGTACAGGCGGGGAACGGAAGGAGACCGTGCACAGCCTAACACCAGCGAAGCCATTTACCTGAGCGTCAGCTGCGTGAACAGATGAATATAGTTCCTACACTCAACCCTTTCACAAGCACAAATGCCTTTCTAGGACACCCCACTCCCCTCCACGTGAAAGACATTTTCTCCCTTTTTAAATTTATCTCTCTATTACAATTCAGTATTACTATGTATAGGTTTCGGGTGTATAACATTGTGATGAGATAACTGCATACTTTACAAAGTGTTCCCCCCGATATTTCCAGCAGCCACCTGGCACCACACACAGTTGTCGCAATACTGACTATATTCTCTATGCTGTACTGTACATCTGTGACTGTCCTGTGACTGCCAGTGTGGACGCTTTACCTCCCTCACCGTTTTCACCCAGTCCCTGCCCCTTCTCCTGTGGCAAACGTCCGTCTGCTCTGTGTGTCTATGAGTCAGACACGGGGTGCGGTGGGTTGAAGGTGTCCTTGCTGTCTTACCACGGTGTTTCACAGGCCTTGCCCACTTTCACATGCACGTTCTCTCACGTGTGCACACACATGTACACACACTGCACTTCTCTATTTGGGACCTTGCTCTTTGCTGCTTACTGTCTACCACATTACCAAAGGGCTAGGATGTTGGGAGGTAACTGCCCTTTTATTATTCTTCCAAAGAGGGTCAAACTAAGGAGGTGGCATAGACACCCTGTCTGCACTAAACAATTATTTTTCATGTATGATCATTTAAAATTCACTCTTATCAAATGAAAATATTATAGCTTATGGTTCACACTGAGTCACTATTTATCATTTTAAACACAAATAAAACTCCCAAGTGGTAACATACAGTGAAATAATTAAAGTGACTAAAGTTCTATTTCTTCATCTTTACAATTACTGTATTTCCAATTTACTATTTGAGTGCAAGAATATATCGTATCACAGGTTCTGCAGACATGAACTCCGTCCTAAATGAACTTGAATACGTCCAAACTGATAAGAACTTAATCAACTCTTGAACACACACACTACAAAGCAACTGCATCATTGGAAATTATCCCAATTAACTTAAATGTAATGCCTAAAATATAAAATATATTCATTTGAAGTTTATGAATGCATTACTATAACTCAACAGGAACCACAACAATTTTTTAGAACTTCCACACCAAAAATAAATGTTTCTTGAGGGGGTTGTATTTCATCATTAAGACTGTTTAGAATAGACATGGCATGGTAATAATTAAAAGCAGACTGACTTCGTATGATGTTATTATGGTTTTGAAATTCTCTGGATTACACTCCCTCATGGGTGGCAGCTGGAGTGGCCGCCCCAACCACCGTCCTGCAGGCACACCGCTGAGCCCAGAGAAAACCTGCTTGGTGAGTTTCAGCGGAAACACCAAGCGAAAGCGCAGTGTAACTTGTAAATCCGTCAAACAACGTGAAGTACTAATTTGTTCAAACAGTGTGCTCTGGAAGATTGGAAGGGCCTACACTAGGAGCCAAAGAAACGGTTCACCACTGGCAGAGTCAGAGGTGCTTTCAGGGAGGGGGTGTGCTTGAGAATCCACTCCTGCCTGGCGCTCGTGGCTGCACACCGGCAAAGAGATACCGGCAATAAAGGGGAGCGAGACGGTCTCTCCACATGATCAAACACATACCGCGCACCTGAAGATTACCCCACTATTCTCCATCCAGCGCATTTGAAATTACTCAGAGATGTAATTTCTCGTTACATTTGCTTGATATCCCAGAAACTGCAAGGAATTGAACTTGACTGGCTGTGTTGACAGACTGTCAGAACTGCAGGCAGTTTCCAGAAGAAAACGTGGGAGGACCATTAAAAATGAGTGGAGATGCATCACTGACTCTGTTTTTAAGGCACAAAAGCTTCAAGTAGCCGTGATCGACTTCAGGCTGTAGCTCTACAAAGTTTGTCAGGAATGACAGTGCAAATCTGCGGGGGAACCAGTTTCACACTTCAATTAAACTAACGTCTTGGTGAGTCTAGATTTTCAAAATTAGGTTTCAGATGAAACTCACTAAGTTCTATTTAAATGGTTAAGACTCCTATTGATATATCCTGTGCTCTAAAAATTACTAAGAACTCACTAAATGGCTATACGACCTTGGACCGACCAGTTCTTGCTGGTCACAAATGTTCTCATTTGTAAAGTGGGAATTCAGACTTGACCATCTCTGACCCTCCAACTTTATAATTTTTAAATCTATCATCTTATGTGTGAAATGACTTAGAAGACACAGCAATTAATGTGTCAAGTGCTTGTTTACTTCAGAGAAATCTGAGCTCTATTTAAACTTGTTTTTCTTAGTTCAAAGACCATATCGACTTGCCTAAATTGAGTTATAAAAGTCTTCCTACAAAAGGCAATTCTAAGAATTTCATTTTGCTCCAGGACTATTTTAAATCGTGCAGGTTAATAGCTGCACGTGCTGAAGTGTGGCCAGGCTGACAGCACCAGCACATGCTTGTAAATAAGTGTGAGTAAATCCACGACCTTCACACTGAAACAGAATGGAGCTTAAGTTGTTAAATTCTGAATGCAGTGCTTTTTCAAAGGCAATATTTCCTTTAAAAAAGACAACAGAGAAAGAGTTTATGTTTTTCTTTTTGCTTAAGATACCAAACAAAGGAGGAAAGCATGGTTTAATAAGGCCCTGGGGATTCTACTAAATGGCCCTGCTTTAGGCTGATATAAAATGGGTAATTTTCCTTTAACAACAGATGTCTTCGGTTTTATTTCTTGAGTTTGCCATGAATCACTGTTGCATTCACAGCAAAGTAAATGAAAATGTTTTCCTTTCTTGACTCCCTGCCATTGTTAATTTACTGGGTCTTAAAGTTAGAACGAGTTTTAAACAATCCACTTTTGTCAACAGAACTTTCTATTAAAGTTCCGTTTCTTATGTGAGGGCATGAGAGAATTCAGGACACTGACTGATGTAAGTTTACACGGAAGAAAAAGGGCATCTTCCCAAAAGTCGTCCCTCACATCCAGCTCTCAGCAATCACTAGACACGCTTTGAGGTTTACAATCTGTTACTTCTCCAACATCCTCTGTTCACATGTAAAATCATTTTCCAACATAAAAGAACATAAGTGAGGCTTAAAGAAGTTTTATAAAATACACAGTTATTCTAAGAACTGGCCAAAAAAAAAGTGCAATTCACTCCTTACCCTACCTCAGTTAAAAATAAATTCCTTTAAAACAAGGGCTGGAATTCGTTGGAATGATAATGCTGTCCAAACAACCAATGCCAGAAAATTAAATGGTTGACTACTTTCTTTCATAATATATTTTTTCACTGTTGAACAGTTCAACATTTATTCTTTGTGAACTTTATGGAGCATAAAACTGTGATGAAAATGCTTCCTGACTCATGGCCACTTAATGTCTTCCTTGAAATTGAACCTTTGAAGTTGCAGTTTTCAGTGCAGCGTCTCCAAGTTCAGCAAGGGGTTTGGCAGCACTGTAAGAAAGCGTAAGTCTGTGGTTTCTCTGAGTTTGTCTGAGTGGGGAGAGGAGGTTCCTTTCTGCGCCTTTAAATGATGTTCACTAAAATGAATTATTATCAGGCTATTCATATTGGTATGTGAATCTCTATATAAATAATATGATAGTATCTGGAAATAAAGCATTGCCCTCAATTTTTCCTAACCCCTCTGTATTAATATCATCAGAAAATACAATCACAAACTTCAAGTAGGTCCTCAGGGATGCTCTAAAATCTTACTCTCGTTTATCCCAATAATTACTTTGCATCTTTTCCTCAGTCTTTAATGTAATTCCCTCTTATCCAAGTTCATTCTCAGTTAATAACTTCCTCCTCTCTTATTTAATATTTCTGGAAGAAACAGAAGTGATGAGAAGAGAACTTGCTTCATTCCAACCCACTATCACTTCCATCCACCATTGGCCCTGGACCTTACCGTCCGGCGTTCTTCCTATGTAACCGCTGTCTTGATAAGGTTCCCATGTTTCCATCTAATGCTAATAAACAGCTTCGTTTTCTCACTTGATCCCCACCTACCGTGACAAGTCTCGGACATTGTCCTAACGCTTGTATGTCACTCTGTCAGAATCATCACATTTTTTTCTCTCTCTTCTGAATCATCCTGATCAATGAAAAATACACTGTATTCACTGTGTTAGCAGCTTAATTTTAAATAAATTAACAATTAGATAAAATGACAATAGATATTCAACGCAGAATAATGCATGTAATCTAGGTGGTAAAGCTATGGTCATTCGTTCAACTGCTACACTCTTCCAACTTTTCTGTATGCTGGAGAAATTCCATAAGAAAATATTATAAACACCATAGTATATTTTCTCCTATCTTAAAAAAACAAAATCTCATCCATTTCTAGTACCAACCATTTATTAATTTTTTTCTCACTCCTAAAAATCATTGCCTAGAGATTTTCACTTTAATTCCACTTACTGTAAAAAGGTTAATCTGTATCTTTAAAATTAAATCATACCTTGTATAACTAACAGGCTAACACAGAGATAATTGACTAAAAGTAATTAAATAATACTAAAAAAAGTAAGGGAAATAAAAGGAACACAGGACAAATTGCTACCTTTACCACAGTTGGACGTGCAATACTCCTAGACTAGTTAATGTCGATTCATTGCTGATCCTACCCTTGCGTGCATGTCCATGACTACGTGCATTATTATTTGTCATATATTTTAATTCTTTACATATCTCACCTACACAGACATTAGAGTAGTTTTACACAGTCAACATGCATTTGGATTTACCCACATATTTATAGTTTGCTCTGTATTCTTTTCTTTATCTCTATATTTCTGGCCAAGTTCATTTTTCTTCTGCACGAAGAACCACCAAGTTTTCCATTTAGTGTGGATCTGCTGGTAATAAATTCTCAGCATTTGTTCCTATGAACATGTCTTCATTTGAACTTTATCTTTGAGTGACATCTCGCTGGTATGAAAATTTGAGGACAGAAGCCTTTCAGCACTCTGGACAGTTCATTCCAATGATTTGTGCTAACGAACAGTCCATTGGATCTCTTACCTTGATCCTTTAAGGTAACATGTTTTCCCTTGAGTGTTCTGAAACTTTCCTCTTTACCTTTGACTGTTGGTGTAGTTTTCTTGAAATGTATAACACTTCTTTAACCAGTGGCTTCATGTCTGTCATCAATGTTCTAAAATTCTTAACAATTATACATTTGCTTTGTCTTTTTCATTATCTTTTTTACTTCTGGGAAACTAGGTAATGTATATGCTAACATTATTTTTCTTAACCTATTTCTCATCATTTTTCCCTCTGTTTCACTCCTTTTATATCTCTGCATTTTATTCTGAATATCAATTCTGACTTACTGTCCAGTTCAGAAATTCTTTCTTCAGGTTTGTCTAATCTACTGTCAAAACCATTCATTAAATTTATTTCAGTTACTGCAACTTTCAATTGAATTTTTATTATATTCTTTTTGATCACTCCTTACCTCTACTATAATTCTCTATCTTATTATTCAATTTCCTAAACACATTAACATACAGTATTTTAATACCCTTGTCTGGTAATGCTAATATTTATATCTGATATCATTTACTTTTTAATCTCTTTGTCTTTCTTTCACATAGTAGTTTTTTCATGCCTTGTTATTTTTTATTTCATGTCACAACCTGTGTATTAAATGTAGAATGTGCACACATATATATATGACATTATAGATGATGATGACTTCTTTCAGAGAGAAATAGTTTGGTTGTTAGCAGAATATCATGGTACAGACAGGTCATTTTAAACCATGAAAGAAAAGAGCTTTATTTCTTGTAAGGTCTTTTCCCTGTACTTCATCTATTCCTACATCCCAGGGAAAAGTGTGGGTGCTGTGGCTGATTATATTTTCCAAAGATGGTTTTAAAAATCCATGTCCATTTCTCTTGATCCTGGGCATGCCTGTGTGACAACATCAATACGGTGAGACGGAGATCCTACCATGTTATTTTTGAGTATAAATCACAAAAATACTTTGTACTTTTGTGTCTTTTCTATGGGATTCTCATTTTTTAAACCCAGCCACAACACTGTAAGAAAGTTCAAACTGGGCAACCAAATGAAATACCAAATGAACAGTAGACATCTTGTGTTTGGGACGACATCTTCAGCTGAGGTTCCTGCTGACAGTCAACATCATGTCCTACACATATGTGTGAATATTCCCCCACATGGTTCCAATCCCCAGACATCATATTACCCCCAGTCTTTGAATCTTCCCATTTAAAGCTTCAAATACTGTGGAGCAGAGAGTAGGCACAATGCTGTCACCTCACTAAATTCACGAACCACAGAATCTCTGAGTGTAATAAAATAGCTGTTCCACAACATTGTATTTGGGTTGATTTGTATGCAGCTACAGTAACTGGAACTGGTACCTTTCAGACCTCTCGTTCTTAAACTGTAATTTCTGTCCCCATACACCAGTGAAAAAGCCAAAAAGCTCTTGTCAGCTCCTCATTGTCTGAGTCATTACCTTGTTAACTAGAACATGGCCATGCTCCTGGATTTCTTCTTTTTCCAAAATCATGACCCATCAAGAGCTTGCTCTCTGACAACTTTTTTAATGCTTCTAATAATTTAGTTATTATTGGTTGGGAAGATTCATCTGAAACAATGTAATTCCCTCTTTGGGAGCATATGTCAATCCACCCATTGAATTTTTAATTTAAATCATCATACACACACACATACATACTTTTAATTTTCAGAAGTATTATCTGTCACTTTTAATTGTGTTTTTTAATATCTTTTTCACTGCTAACATTTTAAAGCTCTTAATTCTGAAAACATTAAATGAAATTATTTTTATATTTATGTCTGATCATTCCAATATCTGTTGCTCTCATGAATATGATTCTCCTGTGTTTTCTGTTTTTTCTGCTGGCTCTTGCTTATGGTTTACATTGATTTTTTTGGCTTA
>PVKU01006874.1:0-96219 GCA_004027475.1 Anoura caudifer
CCCCCACATACAGCGTCACTACCCAGCGACTGGGCTGCCCCGCCCTGGGGAACACCTGAGGCTCCACCCCTCACTACGTAACAGCCGTGACTAGACAAAACAAACAAAGAAACAAACAAACAAAACCCCAGAAATGAAAATGGCTCAAACCGGAGAACAAATCAAAGCCCCAGAGCCAATTTATCTAAGTGATGAAGAGATTGCCAACCTATCAGATGCACAATTCAAAACCCTGGTGATCAGGATGCTTACAGAATTGGTTGATTTTGCTCACAAATTAGATGAAAAAATAAAGGCTACAATAAGTGAAATGAAGAAAAACACACAGGGAACCAATAGTGATGGGAGGAAAACTGGGACTCAAATCAATGGAGTGGACCAGAAGGAAGAAAGAAACAACTAAACAGAAAAGAAGGAAGAAACAAGAATTCCAAAAAATGAGGAGAGGCTTAGGAACTTCCAGGACATCTTTAAACATACCAACATCCAAATTATAGGGGTACCAGAAGGGGAAGAGGAAGAGCAACAAGTGGAAAACTTATTTGAACAAATAATAAAGGAGAATTCCCCCAATCTGGCAAAGGAAATAGACTTCCAGGAAGTCCAGGAAGCTCAGAGAGTCCCAAAGAAGTTGGACCTGAGGAGGAACACACCAAGGCACATTATAATAACATTACCCAAGATTCAAATGAAGGAGAGAATTCTAGAAGCAGCAAGGGATAAGGGGACAGTCACCTACAAAGGAGTTCCCATCAGACTGTCAGCGGAGTTCTCAAAAGAGACCTTACAGGCAAGAAGAGGCTGGAAAGAGGTATTCCAAGTCATGAAAATCAAAGACCTACATCCAAGATTACTCTATCCAGCAAAGCTGTCATTTAGAATGGAAGGGTAGATAAAGTGTTTCTCAGATAAGGTCAAGTTAAAGGAGTTCATCATCACCAAGCCCTTATTATAGGAAATGTTAAAGGGACTTATCTAAGAAAAAGAAGATAAAAAATAGGACAGTAAAAAGGCAGCAAACTCACAGGTATTAACAACCACATCTAAAACAAAAGCAAACTAAGCAAACAGCTAGACCAGGAGCAGAAACACAGAAATGGAGATCACATGGAGGGTCAGCAACAGGGGAGTGGAAGGAGGAGAGAGGGGGAAAAGGTACAGAGAATAAGTAGCATAGATGGTAGGTAGAAAATAGACAGGGGGAGGGCAAGAATAGTGTGGGAAATGTAGAAGCTAAAGAACTTATGACACATGGGCATGAACTAAAGGGGGGAATGTGGGTGGGAGGGGTTGTGCACGGTGGAGGGTAATGAAGGGGGGAAAATGGGACAACTGTAATAGCATAATCAATAAAATATAATTAAAAAACAACATAAGAGGTAAGTGTTTGTGAGATGTGAGAAAAGGGGAACTTTTGCACTGTTAGTGGGATTATAGATTGGTACAGCCACTATGGAAAACAGTAAGGAGGTTTCTCAAAAATTAAAAATACAACTACCACATGAGCCAGCAGTCCCCACTTCTGGTTATATACCCGAAGGAAAGGCAATCACTGCCTTGAGAAGATATCTACACTCTCATGTTCACTGCAGCATTATTCACAGTCGTCAAGATATGAAAACAATCTAAGTGTCTGGATGAACGGATAAAGAAAATGTGGTATGCACACACGCAGGAAACCGTTTCCTATCTATAGGATATGAATTACTTACTTTACAGCTGTCAAGACTTGTTCTGGGTCTTCTGAACATACAGCTAAGCATTCCAAAGCTCTTTCTCCCGCAACTTGTTGTCCATTCTAAAAAGGACAAAATAGAGTATGGTAAATTACATCTCAAAGTGATATTTACAAAATGTTATCTGTATTCCTGCCCATTAAGGAAAAGAAAAAGATATCAATTTGTTCACTTTGTATTCTCAGGTCCTGCAAGATGGTAGAATGAAGATACAGCTCATTGACAGAAACAAAAGAGGTTCATATTGGTGTCAGAAACCCACTCTTCCCTCCCTGTGCAGAAGCACTCTAAGAGCCTTGCCAACCTTGCTGTACTTGGTACCTTACCTTAGGGTCTCTGTACTGGCTCTCACCTCTGCCTAGAATACTCTGTTGCCCATGTGCAATATTTGCGAGGCTAACTCCCTTACCAATTTCAATTCTTTGCACAAATGTCATCTTCTCAATGAGACCTACCCTCATGAGCCTATTTAAAATGATAACTCATACCAATCCGGCCCATCCTCACTCCTGACCTTTTATTCTGCTCTATTTTTTTATAATGACCCATCAACTTCTAACATATTATACAAATCTGCTTATTACCTGCTTTCCTTCGGCTTGAATGTAAGCTCTGAGAAAGCCTATCGTTTCATTTACTTAGTTATCCCAAGACACTAGAACAGTGCCTGACACATAGGAGCTACCCAACAAATATTTGCCAAGTGAATGATATTCTCACTAGCATTTCAAATGCTATTTATAAAGCAACTGTAGTGAGTGAAAACTGGATACTGCACTTATTCCTTTGTGGGTATATATTCAATTTCTTCGGTTTGGTCACCCATCCTCTAATTCAAACTACTTTTAGGTATATTTTTTTCTGATTTTTTCCTCCTTATTAAAGCCATTTTCCGCTTCAGAAGTGCAGTTCCATAATTCTTCTGCTTTCCATATCAAATATAAATTTATAAACCTTCATTTAAAAAGGTATTTGCCTTTGACTTCCCTACTACCAAATTTCCCTCATTCCCTCCTCTTTACCATCCTACACAAACACATCCTGTATTTGCATCTGCCAAATATTTTTCCTCCTCTAAGCGTTCTGTTACCCTATATATTAACATTAAGACATAGATCATTCAAAACATATTTAGTAACTATGATGGGCAAGATATTGGACTAGGTGCTAAAAATATGGTCCTCAATGATTTCACAAGTCAATTTGGATAGACAAGCCATGCATTAGCAATATAAGGCTGTAACTAGCAAACATGTTACAAATTACTGAAATTCAGAATAGGAAGAGAACATGAAGATGGAACTGATTTGGGAAATCTCCACAGTGGAGAGAAACCTTAGGCTGGGCTTTGAAAAGGGTAGCATTTAAATAAGCAAGAACACTTTTTAAAAGATGGTATAAACAAGAAGCATAAAAACGAATGTGATTGACCTGTTTGGGAGACACTATGTTTGGCTGGAGTGATACAGGGCTTATGTCTCCACCATCCTAGATCTTGTGGCTAATGTAATGGTAGCTTATAGTACTATGATGTATAGATGTAGATGTGAACAAAATCAACCCCATCTTTACGTCCCAGATTTCATTTGAAGTTTCATGCTGTGATCTTTGACCAACATCATTGCTGTTAGAAAGCATATCAAAGCCTTCTAATTGATGATTATCTGTATTCCTTAAAACATAGCCACACATATTGTTGTTATAACACCCAGAATGGCATCAACTGACATAAATATCAAATTGGCAATGGTATCAATTATAAACAATCATCTATCACAAGACCACTAGGAGGTACGACCCCTGGCACTACTGCATTCTTTGTCCCTTTGTTCTGTCAGTCATTAGCACCACAGTTATACTATAAAACTGTAACAGGGGTCTGGCAGTGGAGAATAATCTGTGCCCAATAGCTGGGTCATCTGTTCCACTCTGACCCAATCTTCCCATGAGTAAACTGCTTTAAAATAAGTTCTGTTATATTCTATGGAGTTGCCTGCTTCATATTTTGGTCTTAAGATACCTTCTCACTCACCCCAGCACTGAACATATGATGATGACATAGGGGAGTAACATGAGATAAAGTAGAAGAAATAGCTGCTGTGGTCAGCATGTACACGTGTTAATAATAATGGAAATACTATATTTGTAGACCAAGCTTCAAATTGCAATTTTTGACACCTCCTCAGTTAGTTTCCACAATTCTGTAGGTAGGTATTACCTTTATTTTACAAATGGTGAAATTAAGAATCTAGTCCATCACTGGGTCTAAGAGCTCCACAGTTGCTATGATGCTTTTCCTAATCCTATACATTACTAAGGACTAGAATTCTGCAAGTGAAAAACAGGGTGCAAATACTACTTCTGAAGTAAAAGTGCTTTGTGGTCAAGAACTGAAGAGGTCCATGGAAATTTAAACTGGTTTTATTTTTTTCAAATTGATGAGAAAAATAAATTTCTTAATAGATAACCACTGTATTTGCTTGCATGGTATAGCATTCTAAATGGGGTGTTTCTTTCTAAACTTAATGTTTTGTTATATTTATTTTTTCTGTAGTCTTAAGCACAAATCTGTTACCTCATTTTGTTTCATTTACAGTGTAAAGAAATGAAGAGAAATAAAACAATTCTGCAATCAAGCTTGGTGTGAAAATATGAGACCAAATAGTAAAAGGAGTAAGCCCAGGTCTCTCTTGTGCCTAAATTATCTCTCAAAATGAAAAATAGGTAAAAATTTCATAACTGGATACATAAGACTTACCTCTAGAGCAAACTGGGCAGCTAAGCCTAACAGCTTGCCATGTATACGAACATCGGTAAATAAGTCAGTCTCTCTTAGCTCCTCATCCATTAATGTATCCTTGAAAGCATTAATTGCTTGCACAGCTGAAAAACAAGGAAACAATTCAAAACATGAGATACTCTTATAAAAGATAATGGTTGTCAATGGTTAATTATATCACAATGACTTTGGAACACATTTTATCAGCACTAATATCTTTAAAATATTAATTTTCATAGTCATCTAAATTGCTAAACTTTCAAGGAAGACTTAAATGTCAGAAAAATGCCCAAGTTAACAAGTCACCTCTGTGAATTTACCATATATATATATGCAAAAGCAAGCAAAAATATACAAATATGTTCATCCAGAAATATTTACAATACTAAAATATGGAAACAACCTAAATTCTACCAACAATGGATAGGCTAAATACATTTTGGTATATCCATAAAATGGAATATAATACAGAATGAAGTAAAATAAATGAATGATAGTATTATATTCCATTATGTCTTAAAGGTAGACTATGATAAGTCAAATATATGTAGTAAAGACAGTATGGATGGACCTGGAGACTATTATGCTAAGTGAAATAAGCTAGTCAGTGAAAGATGATTTCACTAACATGTAGAATGTAATGAACAAAATAAACTAATGAACAGAGACTTCCGGACAAGATGGAGACAGAGGTAGACACACTGTGCTTTCTCACATAATCAAAACAATGACAACAACAAATTTAAAAACAAAAAACAACCAGAACTGACAGAAAAATCGAATTGTATGGAAGTCCGACAATCAAGGAGTTAAAGAAGAAACATTCATCCAGACTGGTAGGAGGGGCAGAGAGTACTTGGGGTAAGGTGGTGGCTGGTGGACCAGTATGGACAAGGCAGCAGCTGATAGAGTGGTGGGTCACAAGGCTGCATGCAGATAAATGGGGAGGAACAACTGGGGAACAAGACAGACCATGCAACCCAAGGTTCCAGCATGGGGAAATAAAGCCTCAAACCTCTGACTAAAAAATCCTGTGACGGTTGAAGCAGCAGGACAAAGTCCCAGACTCATGGGAGAGTTTGTTGGAGAGATCCACAGGGTCCTAGAATGTATACAAATGCACCCACCTGGGAATCAACACCAGAAGGGCCCAATTTGCTTGTGGCAAGTGGGGGAACTGACTGAAAGCCAGCCGAGAACCTAGCAAGTGGCACTCTTCCCTCCGGGACCCCTCCGCCACATAAAGCATCACAATGCAGTGACGTGTTTTGCCCCGCCCTGGCAAATACGTAAGGCTCCGCCCCTTACTATGTAACAGATGTGCAGAGACCAAAAAAATGGCCCAAATGAAAGAACAGATCAAAACTCCAGAAAAATTACAACTAAGTGACAAAGAGATAGCCAACGTGTAAGATTCAGAGTTCAAAACACTGGTAACCAGGATGCTCACAGAACTGGTTGAGTATGGTCACAAAATACAGGAAAAAATGAAGGGCATGAAAAATGAAATAAAGGAAAATGTACAGGGAACCAAAAGTGATGAGAAGGGAACTGGGACTCAAATTAACGATTTGGAATAGAAGGAAGAAATAAACATTCAACCAGAACAGAATGAAGAAACAAGAATTCAAAAATATGAGGACAGGCTTACAAAATTCTGGGACAACTTTAAATATTCCAACATCCAAATCATAGGGCTACCAGAAGGAGAAGAGGAAGAACAACAAATTGAAAACTTATATGAAAACATAATGGAGAACTTCCCCAATCTGGCAAAAGAAATAGACTTCCAGGAAGTCCAGGAAGCTCAGAGAGTCCCAAAGAAGGTGGACCCAAGGAGGAACACACCAAGCACATCATAATTACATTAGCCAAGATTAAAATTAAGTAGAGAATTCTAGAAGCAGCAAGGGATGAGGGCACAGTCACCTACAAAGGAGTTCCCATGAGAGTGTCAGTTGATTTCTCAAAAGAGACCTTGTAGGCAAGAAGGGGCTGGAAAGAAGTATTCCAAGTCATGAAAGGCAAGGACCTCCATCCAAGATTGCTCTATCCAGCAAAGCTATCATTTAAAATGGAAGGGCAACAATTCTGAACTTCCAGCCAAGATAGAGGCGTAGCTAGACACACTGTACCTCCTCGCACAACCAAAATTAAGGACAACAAAGATTTAGAAACAAAAAAACGACTGGTGGTTGGTGGTCCCGGGTGCACAGGCAGTGGCTGGCAGACCGGGTGGTCCAACATTCGAGCACAGATAAACCAGGCTAAAACAGGGAGACAGACCACACAACCCAGGGCCCCAGTGCTGGGAAGTAAAGCCTAAAAGCACCAATTGAAAACACTTGTGGGGGTTGATGTGCTGGGAGAGACTCCCAGCCTCACAGGAGAGTTCGTTGGAGAGACCCACAGGGTCCTAGAACATACACAAGCCCATCCACCCAGGAACCAGCACCAGAAAGGCCCAATTTGCTTGTGGGAAGTGGAGGAAGGGACTGAAACACGAGAGAGAGTAGAGCAAGCACCAGTGTTCCCTCTTGGACCCCGTCCCTCCATACAGCATCACAACCCAGCAACTGGGTTGCCCTGCCTTAGTGAACACCTAAGGGACTCCACCCCTCACTACATAACAGGTGTGACCAGACCAAAAAAAATATATATATATGGTTCAAGTGGAAGAACAGATCAAAGCCCCAAAGCCACTACATCTAAGCGACCAAGAGATAGCCAACCTATCAGATGCACAGTTCAAAGCACTGGTGATCAGGATGCTCACAGAATTGGTTGATTTTCCTCACAAATTAGATGAAAAAAATGAAGGCTACACTAAATGAAATGAAGGAAAACGCACAGGGAACCAATAGGATGGGAGGAAAACTGGGACTCAAATCAATGGAGTGGACCAGAAGGAAGAAAGAAACAACCAAAGAGAAAAGAATGAAGAAACCAGAATTCAAAAAAATGAGGAGAGGCTTAGGAACCTCCACGACATTTTTAAACATCCCAACATCTGAATTATAGGGGTACCAGAAGGGGAAGAGGAAGAGCAACACGTGGAAAACTTATCTGAACAAATAATAAAGGAGAACTTCCCCAATCTGGAAAAGGAAATAGACTTCCAGGAAGTCCACGAAGCTCAGAGAGTCCCAAAGAAGTTGGACCCAAGGAGGAACACACCAAGGCACATCATAATTACATCAGCCAAGATTAAAATGAAGGAGAGAATTCTAGAAGCAGCAAGGGATAAGGGGACAGTCACCTACAAAGGAGTTCCCAGCAGACTGTGAGCTGATTTCTCAAAAGAGACCTTACAGGCAAGAAGGGGCTGGAAAGAGGTATTCCAAGTCATGAAAATCAAAGACCTACATCCAAGATTATTCTATCCAGCAAAGCTGTCATTTAGAATGGAAGGGAAGATAAAGTGCTTCTCAGATAAGGTCAAGGTAAAGGAGTTCATCATCACCAAGGCCTTACTATATGAAATGTTAAAGGGACTTATCTAAGGAAAAGTAGATAAAAAATATGAACAGTAAAAAAACAGCAAACTCAGTTATTAACAGCCACATGTAAAACAAAAGCAAACTAAGCAAACTAGAACAGGAACAGAACCACAGAAATGGAGATCACATGGAGGGTGAGCAACAGGGGAGTGGGAGGAGGAGAGAGGGGGAAAAGGTACCGAGAATAAGTAGCATAGACGGTGGGTAGAAAATAGACGGGGCGGGGGGGCAGGGGCGGGGCAAGAACAGTATGGGGAATGTAGAAGCTAAAGAACTTATGACACATGGACATGAACTAAAAGGGGGAGTGTGGTTGGGGTGGTTCAAGGTGGAGGGGAATGAAAGGGGGGAAATGGAACAACTGTAATAGCATAATAAAAATAAAATAAAATAAAATAAATAAAATAATAAAATGGAAGAGCAGATAAAGTGCTTCCCAGGTAAGTTCAAGTGAAAGGAGTTCATCATCACCAAGCCCTTATTATACAAAATGTTAAAGGGACTTCTGTAAGAAAAAGAAGATGAAAACTATGAACAGTAAAATGATAAGAGACTCACAACTATTAACAACGAAACCTAAAAACAAAAACAAGAACAAACTAAGCAAATGACTAGAACAGGAACAGAACCACAGAAATGGAGATCACATGGAGGGTTATCAGCGGGGGAGTGGGAGGGAGAGAGGAGGAAAAGGTACAGGGAATAAGTAAGAAGGTAGGTAGAAAATAGACAGGGAGATGTTAAGAACAGTATAGGAAATGGAGAGCCAAAGAACTTGTAGGTATGACCGATGGGCATGAATTAAGGGGGGGAATGTGGGTGGGAGGCAGTGTGCAGGGCAGAAGGGAATAAAGGGGGGGAAATGGGACAATTGTAATAGCATAATCTATGAAATATATTTAAAAAAGAAAAAATAAACTAATGAACACAATAGAAAAAGAGGCATACATACATAGAACAGACTGACAGCTGCCAGAGGGGTGGAGGAGGTAGGGACTGCATGAAATAAGGTGAAGGGATTAGCCAAAGAACTTATATGTATGACCCGCAGATACAGACAACTGTGTGGTGATGGTCAGAAGGAAGGGAGGGAATGGGGACATCTGTAATAGTGCACATAGAAATAAAGGTAAATAAATAAAAATAATGAAACCAAAAAATATATAGCTAATAAGCCAAAATAAGAAAAATATAATCATAAAAATTCAGTTAATCGTCTCCAGGATTAATTGAACTGGAGAGCATTATGCTAAGTGAAATAAGCCAGGAGGTGAAAGACAAATACCATATGATCTCACCTTTAACAGGAACCTAATCAACAGAACAAACAAACAAGCATAATATATATAACCAAAGACACTGAAATTGAGAGCAAGAGAGGAGAAGGGTAGGAATTGCAAGGGAAAAGGGGAAGGGTTTGGAGCAACAAGTGTGAAAGACACATGGACAAAAGCTGGGGGGTGGAAATGGGAGGGAGCTGGGGAGGGCTGGGGCGGTGGGCTGGGATGGGAGTAGAAGACAGAAAACTGTATAAGAACAACAATTAAAATAAAAAATAAAAATAAAATAAATTAAAATTAAAATTTAAAAAATTCAATTAATCCACAAGAAAACAGAAAAAAGCAAAAGTAAAATGGCATCAAAGAACAGATGAGACAAATAGACAAATCACACCATGTTAAATTTAAACCTGACTATATCAATAATCACATTAAATATAATGATCTAGATGACCCAGTGAAAAGACAGACATAGTCCGGTTTAAAGAAAGCAAATTTCAACTATATGCTACCTATAAGTAACACACTTTGTTGGTTTTTTTTTAGTTTGCTTATTTTTTTATTGTATTTTTCCATTACCATTTATTCCCGCTTAGACCCTCTCCACCCACCCCTCTGCCTGCAACCACACTGTTGTTCGTGTCCATGAGTTCTTTTTCCTTTTTGTTGAATCCTGCCACGCTCAACCGCCCACCCCCCCAGACCCGTCAGCCTGCTCCCTATGAATCTGTCTCTACTTTGCTTGTCAGTTCTGTTTGTTCATTAGATTCCACATGAGTGAGATCATATGGTATTTGTCTTTCTCTGACTGGCTTCTTTCACTTAGTATAATGCTGTCCAGGGCCATTCATGCTGTTGCAAAGGGTAAGATTTTTTTCTTTTTTAACAGCTGAGTAGTATTTCATTGTGTAAAGGTTCCAAAAGTCTTTTATCCACTCATTTACTGATGGGACAAAAAACAGACTTTAAACCTAAAGATAAAATTGGTTAAAAGAAGAAGGATAGGATAAAAAATACTATGGTAAAGGTGATCAAAACAAAGCTGGAGGGTTACATTAATATCAGACAAAATAAATTTCAGAGTAAAGAATATTAACAGTGATAGAAGGTTGTTTCATGATGATAAAAGAATCAATTCATTATGAGGGCATAACAATTTTAAATATTTATGTACCCAGTAACAAAATTTCAAAATATGAGAAGCAAAAACTGATTGAATTGCAAGGAGAAATGAACAAATCCACAACTATAATGAAAGATTTCAAAATTCTCCTTCAATAATTAATAGAACTAATGGAAACTCAGCAAAGATATAGTACATTTAACAATATTAATCAACTTGACCATCACTAGACATCAGAGAGATGCAAATTAAACCCACATTGAGATATCACCTCACACCGATCGGAATGGCCATCATTGATAAATCAACAAACAACAAGTGCTGGCAAGATGCAGAGAATAGGGAACCCTGGTGCACTTTGGTGGGAATATAGACTGGTGTACCCACTGTGGAAAACAATATGAAATTTCATCAAAAAAACTAAAAATGGAACAGCCTTTTGACCCAGAGATTCTGCCTCCCAAGTCTAAAAAGAATATATTATGAGCAAGTGTTTATTCCAAGAATGCAGTGTTTAACAGTTGAAAATCAATATAACTGATCATATTAACAAACTTAAAAAATTGATTATTTCAGTAGATGCAGAAAAATCATATGATAAAATTCAACATCCATTCCCATTCAAAAACAAAACCAAACAAAACCAACCCAACTTCCAGAAAACTGGAAATAAAAGGGAACTTCCTCAATCTGACAAAAGGTATCTGTGAAAAGCCTATACCTAACACCATACAACTTAATAGATGAAGACTCAATAAATACCTTCCCTCTCAGCCAATGATGTCTGTTCTCACCAATTTTACTCAACACTGAATGGGAGATACTAACAAATACAATAAAAAAATTGTACTCAGATTGGACAAGAACAAGTAAGATTATCTTTATACACAGACAACATGACCATCTCAGTAGAAAAATCTGATAGAATATACAAGCAAGCTACTGGAACTAATAAGTGAATTTAGCAAGTTTGTAAGATATAAGGTCAATATATAAAATCATTTGTATTTCTATATACTAGCAATCAGCAACTAGAAACTAAAGATTTTTTATAATGGTATTTCAAATAGCATAAAATATTACATTCTTAGGAAGGAATCTGACAAAAGATGCACAAGACCTATACACTGAAAGAAGAGATCTCTGAGAGAAATTAAAGACTAAAAATACACAGAATTTTATAAGTTGTTCATGGATTGGAACATGACAATTCTCTCCAAACCAATATATACATTCAGTATGATCCCATTCAATATTCACTTTTGTAGACATTGAAAAACTAATTATAAAATTCATAGAGATATACAAAAGACTTAGTATAGCCAAAATAATTTGAAAGACAAGAACAAAGTTGAAGGACTAACACTGCATGATTTCAAATTTATTGCATAGCTATAATAATCAATACAGTGTGGGAATGATATAAAGATGGATGAATAGTTTAATGGAACAGAATGGAGAGTCCAGAAGGAGACCCATACACATACGATAAGTGATTTTTCAATAAAGGTGCAAATTCAATTCTGTTCCGAAAGGATAGTTTTAAAATAAATGAAGCTGGAATGACTGGATAGATATGTGTAAAAGAATGAACTTCAATTCGTACCTTAAATCAAATAAAAAATTAATGCAAAATGAATCACAGACCTAACCCTATTCTTGAACCTAAATGGATAAAGGAAGGCCTTCTTAGATAAGGAAAAGCTAGAGGAGTTCATCACCAACAAATCAGTATTATATGAAATGTTAAAGGGTCTTCTTCAAGAAGAAAAAAAGATAAAAAATATGAACAATAAAATGGCAATAAATATATATCTATCAACAATTACTTGTAATGCAAAAGGATTATATGCTCCAATCGAAAAATATAGGGGTAGCTGAATGGATAACAAAACAAGACCTTTACATGTGCTGTCTACAAGAGACTCACTTCAGATGGAAAGACACATAGACTGAAAGCAGAGGGATGGAAACAGATATTTGATGGAAAGAAAACAAAACAAAACGCTGGGCAGCAATACTTAGTCCAGGCAAAATAGTCTTTAAAGAAAGGCTACAAAAAGATACAAAGAAGGACCTAGCAATCCCATTTTTGGAAATCCAAAAACACTAAATCGAAAAGACATACACATCCACATTGTCATTGCCGACATTATTTACATTAGCCAAGATATGGACGCAGCCTAAGTGCCCATCAATATATGAACTAATAAAGAAGTGCTGCACGTATAAAATGGAATATGACTCAGCCATAAAAAATGAATGAAATCCTGTCACCTGCAATAACATGGATGGACCTAGAGGGTATTTTGCTAAGCTAAATAAGTCAGACAAAGATAAATACCACAATTTCATTTACATGTGGAATCTAAAAAACAAAATAAACAAACAAGTGGAACAGAAACAGACTCATAGATACAAGAACATTTTGATGGTTGTCAGATGGGAGAGGGGTTGGGGCAATGGGAGAAAAAGGTGAAGGGATTAACAAAACAAACAAACAAACAAACAAACAAACAAAACAGAATCAGAGACATGGGAATAAATGACAAACTGACAGTAACCAGAGGGGAGGGGGAAAGGGTATAACAGAGGAACGAAGGGGAAGGAGCAAGTTAAGGAACATATATAAAGGACCTATGGGCATAGACAATGGGGTGGTGATTGACTGTGGGAGCAGGGGGTTGGGGGAAAGGAAAGCAACAGCAAAAAAAGTGGGATAACTGTAACTGAACAAAAATTAAAAAAGGAACACAAATTGGTAGTTACAGAATAGTCATAGGGATATAAAATACAGCATAGAGAATATACTCAATAATATTATAATAACTTGTATACAGTGTCAGATGAGTACTAGATTTATAGGGGTGATTACTTTGTAAAAGTTATATAAATGTCTAATCAAGGAGTTGAACACCTAAAAGTAATAATTTTATGTCAACTATAATTGTAAAATAAAAACTATTTAAGAATAAAACTACAATCGCCCTCCTAGATATTTACCCTAGAGAAGTGAAATCTTATCACCACACAAAATCTATAAACAGATATTTATAGCACCTTTATTCATAATCACCCAAAATGGAAACCATCCAAACGTCCTTCAACTGGGAAATGGATAACAAAACAGTGGCACATGCATATTATGGAAGAGGACTTAGCAATAAAAAAGAGCAAACTATGGAAACACATAGCAGTATAAATGAGTTTCAAATGCAATATGCTAACTGAAAGAAGCCAGGCTCAAAAATGCATGATTCCATTTGTATGACATTCTGGAAAAGGCAAAACTATAGAGATATAAATGAGATCAATAGTATCCAGGGCTGATAGGAAGGAGTTTCAACAGAGCTGCCTGAAGTAATTTTTTTGTTCTATATCTTGATCATAGTAGTGATTACATGACTATATGCATTTCTCAAAACTCATAGAATTATTAATATAAATAAACCTCATAGAATCATCTACTACTAGCAAGAGTAAATTCTATGTATCCTCAATAAATATGACTTTAAAAATATTGAGCTGATGCTATATGTAAAAGTAAAATTATTTTAATAGAAATGTTAAAATAAAAGGGTTAACAGGAAATCTGGGTGGGTTTTTTTTTTTTTTTTTGCAATTTCTGCTGGCAAAAATTTTCAAGTTCTTTTATGTTTCAACGTAATACATCAAATAAAGCAAATGCTCAGAAGTGTCTAATGAAAATGTCAATGATGGACATGACAGCAGTATTAACCCTGATAAAGAGTTGACTTCAATTTGCTACTGCTTAATTGATACAGGTATCGTTACTATTCTAGACAATTTCTTTTTCAGTGTAGAATAAGTCATCTTCTTTTCTCTTATGGATTGAGTAATGGAGTTTCAATGCACACAATAGGTATCCATAAATAGTTACTTGATTGAATTAGTGTAAATTCTGTTTGGATTCAAGTTTCTCAATTTATCAACCTGTGCCATTCACAAAGAGCAACCAGATTGGAGCTTATGCTGCTCCAGGATATGCTCAGCTACTCTGAGAGCTGAACAGGAATAATATCACAGCATATCCTAACCAAGTCAAGATGCATGTGTTTGCAGGCACACGAGCTAGGAATCTATGCTTATCTCAATGGAAAAGACAGAGCACTAATGGGATGAGATTCACGTGAGTAATTCCAACACTGTCAACTTTATGGAAACTCCTTTTCAAAGCTTGATCTCTCACCAATCATTTCCCAAATAAGTGAAAACGGTCCAAGGGTACCCTGGAGACTTCCTTTCAATAAAGACAATTCTAAACTGACAGATGTTTGCAGTATACTGTACCCTGCCCCCACAGCTTTGTAAACTTAATTTTTGAATGGGTTGGTCCAAATAACATATGATACAAAAAAAGTATACCGTGAAAAGACTTCCCCCCTATTTTTGCCCCACACCTGCCTAGATTCTACCCCCTCAAGGTAGTTCCTGTACTTTTATTCTTATGTACTTGTTCATAGTCTCTTTTTGCATGGTTGTATTATCTTTATGTAGAAAAGCTAGAATATATATATATTTCAGTGCCTTGCAAATAATGTTTTTCTCCCTATTATGGTCAAAGAGGATTATTTGTATTCTTTGAGTTAACAGTCAAATGCATCTCATAAATAACATTTGTACCTGTTTCGCAGTTGCCTTCCAGGACTGCAATCTTGAATACATAAAACTGAGTGTAAATATTTCCAGGATCAAGTTCTTCAGCTTGTTCCATTGCTTCTTTAGCCTGAAAAAAAAAATGTTGGGTCTCTTTTACAAAAGCTTTAGGGAAGATCTTACTGTATTTTGTTAATATTATTAACATTATCACAATAGCTAACTTATAATGAAAAGACATGAATGTAAGAAAAGTCTTTAAAGAATTCTTTTCTTAAAATGCTAAAGACACAGTGAGTTCTGCTTCTGAAAACAGGGTGCATTATATATGTCAGATCAACCCTCCTACTGAAAACAACCAAACATGTTGGGTAACATGTTTTTAATTGCAATAGCAACTGACAATATATGTAAATTTACTACCAAGCAAAATCTAAGAAAACGTGAGTTCTCAGAGAAATAAGAAGAGAATGAAAGCCACTTTTTTTCTGGTGGGCATTAGTAAATGCAGGAAAATGTTAACTTTAGCTTTACTGGACCTCACTAGGTCAGGAAAACAGACAGCAAAGCCCAAGCGTTATAATCTTAGGCTAAGAGCAAACCAGGAGTAAACATACTCCACCAGCTCCACACTTCCCATGGGACTGCCAAAAAGTTACCTTGGCTGTGAGAAGAATACAGCCAAAATACTTGCGGAGACCCAATCCCTGAGGTATAAGACTAACAGACTCTGTATGTACTTACAGCCCCAAATGACATTATATGGGAGGCCAAAAAAACTTCAAGCTACAAATTTAGTTTACATTGGTCCCAAACACCTGAAGGAGCAAGTATAAATCCTCCATGGAGGAAGACACCTTCATCTTAGGCTTCAAAATATTTCTGTAAATATTTTTTTCAAGAATCATGACTAGAAAACAGTAAAAGAATCAAGCATGCTACAAAACAAGGCACCATAGGTCAGAATCAACAGAAACAACAAATAGCAGAAACAGATTCTCAAGATGCAGATACCAGAATTATCAAAAACTGGCTATGAAATATCTATGTTTTCAGGTTTATAGAAATAAAATATATAAAGTAGGTTGATAATCAATAGTATACATTGATACGGTTATAGGGGTTCCCCCCCCACTGGTATCCATTTTGATTTGTTGCCTATACTGTATGCCTTGTTAAACACTTTGAATATCACAGAAGATTATAGGAAACAAATTATAAAATGTGACCTTGTTGATTTGAAAAAAGGAATTATTTGAACAGTGCAATAACCCAAATGGAAACATGCCATAAGAGAATACATGACAAAAAAAAAAAGTAAAACAAAATTAAGAAAACATGAAAGTTATGTATATTTCACCACAGTGAGCCCTGGCTGGTGTGGCTCAGTGGATTGAGCGCTGACCTGTGAACCAAAGGGTCACTGGTTCAATTCCCAGTCAGGGCACATGCCTGGGTTACTTAACATGTGGTAGCTAACCAATAAATATTTTTAAATGAATGATTACTGAAAAAATACAGGTAGTAATTTTAGGTTAGAAAGTTTAGTGATAAAAGAAAGGACAAAGAGAGAACTACAATTTGAAGACCATGACATGGTTGAAGAAGACCTCAAAAAAATAGTAGTGACAGGGGAAAAAACAGTAAACAAAGAACGTTTAAAGAACTATGCTTGAAATTTGTAGAGAAGCTCCCCAGAAAAAGTTACTTCTTTCTCAGAGATTTTTTGGGAGAATAAAGGATAAGTAAAGATGAGAAAAGTTGAAGTTCATGTCACAGGCTACAAACTCAGGAAATTTCAAGGTAAGGTTTTCTGGTAAAAGAAGGGTTAAGGCATGGGGGCTTAAGACAAAAAATGTTTTGGAATCACCTTTGCAAGGAATATGATAGTCAATAAGAATTAGTTTTATTGAGTGCCTAGCTGAAAAACCATGAAATTTTAGCATATTCAGCAAACATGGTTGCACAAATTTTCTGAGCAATATTAAGTAGCTCGAGGGAAAAAGTGAAAAAACAGCAGACGATGAAAATTAACAAGGTGGGATCGGTAAAGCATGATGAATTGTGTGATTTTTTTTCACCTTTCTATCTGCCCTAGTAAATAGGAGGGTATTCCTTACATATGGAGGGTATCAAATCAATGTCAGTTAAGTTTCAGAAAGGAAGAATGAAATGGACAAATACACTAACAGTAAGCAACATGAGTACCCTGAACATATTCAAAATAACCTTTGGCTTCAACACCAATCTGGCCTTAAATGGCATAATCACACACTAAATACGTACCATTAGGACCTGCCTCATTTCCTGCCCTACTATTAGCAGTATTTGAACTTCCAGTTATAGGGTCAGGCCTATACTAGGCTCTAGGACCAGACTTGACATTAGTTTAAGGAGATTTAAGAAGCACTGAGTTCTTCTGGTAATTCATCCCAGCCTGGCTCCCTATGTCTGAGTTTCACTCTTTTTTATTCATTTTTTAAAACATTTTATTTATTTATTTTTTACAGAGGGGGGAAGGGAGGGAGAAAGAGAGAGAGAAACATCAGTGTGTGGTTGTCTCTCATGTGCCCCCACTGAGGACCTGGCCTGCAACCCAGGCATGTGCCCTGACTGGGAATTGAACCAGTGACCCTTTGGTTCGCAGCCCACACTCAATCCACTGAGCCACATCAGCCAGGGCTGAGTTTCACTTTTAAAAATAGCCTCATATTCTCATTGGGAGCTCTACCTTCTCTTTCTTGTCTATCTATCTATAATAAACCCCCAATGCCCCAAAGATTTGAATCCTGCCCGAGTCCAATCTCTATGATTGAAGACCTATTCCTTGCTGATATGTTTATGTGATACCAATGACCTGTGTTTCTAATTTATGAAATACTTCCAGTACTTAGATTTCCTCATTATCATGATCTGCTTATCTGCCCATTAGGATAATCTGATGCCAGTTGCTTGGCTGAGTTGAAGGCAACTATGTCTTGGTCATCTCTGTAAATTCAAAGACAAGCACAGTGCCACATACTGTGTTCTTTCCACCTTGTCGACCTGAGTAGATATCCTTCTTTGGTCTGCAGAAGATGCATCCATCCCTGCAACTGGCCTCTCTAGCTCCAGATCCAGGTCCTTCCCAATCAGCCAGGCCAACATAAAGCATGGAAGTCACAAAGCTTCCAGTAAGTAGTAGGCAACTATCTTTCTGAAATAGTTAATGATATCTTGTGCAGACATAATGAATTAGGTAACAAAATCTGTATAATAACCTCCTTTTCAGGTCTTTAAGTAAACAGTAGTCAACTATCTTTATGAAACAGTTAAACGCTAGCCTCTGCAGAACTATGATGAATTGCATTAAATTCCTACTTCTCTGCCAGGACTATAAACTTATTACATATAAACTGAATGGTATATATTCTTTTGAAAGACAATCTGAAGTATTTAGTCAGGTAAACAACCCTTCAAAGTAAACAAATCTTCAAAGAAAATGTCTGGAATTGCAACCCTTAATCACATATCTTCTCCCAAACTTGTCATTAAACTTGAAAGGCAGGCCCTGGCTAGTGTAGCTCAGTGGATTGAGCTCGGGCTGTGAACTGAGAGATCGCCAGTTCAATTCCCAGTAAGGGCACATGCCTGGGTTGCAGGCCAGGTCCCCAGCGGGGGGCCTTGTGAGAGGCAACCACACATTGATGTTTCTCGCCCTCTCTTTCTCCCTCCCTTCCACTCTCTCTAAATGAATAAATAAAATCTTTTAAAAAAAACTTGAAAGGCAACAAAAGACATCATATTTCATCTGGGTCCATACTTATCCTTCCTTTTCTCTGCTTTTTCATGAGCCATACCACCCCCCCATATGTGCATATGATACAATACCAAAAGGAAGAAATGTCCCAGTGGCTTTGGGAATTACGAATGGTTCTATCCTTAAATAAGTTTTTACCTTTTACCATTTAGAATTTTGTCCTGATTAAGATAATCAGTTTCCGAACATTTCTAGGACACATGGAAAGGCAAGAGATAATCCAGAAGGTAAAAGAATGACCATTTCATCCAAGTATTTGTTCTCATTGAATCCTTGTCAAAAAAAATGTACACCTTAAAATTCAGTATACTTCAAAGGAAAACACTGGAGATGGTTAGTAGCAGATAACTTTGTTCAGGAATTCCAATGATATTACTCTTACAGAACAGTGTGCAAAAAGTAAAGAGTAAGTAGTGGAATTAATGGTTTTCCAAATTCTAACTCTTTTTGGCAATTCCACTAATTAATGTGTAGAGTGTGTGCAAATCAGGAAAATATCAATTTAACTTTGTCCTGTATGATGGAACTCTCAGAAATCCTGACCTAACAGCAAAGAAATGACACCACTGCATCTATCTGTCACTGAGCATGACAATATTTGTGGCCTTCAAAAAATAGATGGTCATTTGATTCCACTTATAAGTGACAGCATATGGTACTTTGTCTTTCTCTGACTGGCTCATTTCACTTAGCACAACACTCTCCAAAAAAGGTGGAGACAGACTCATAGATATAAAGCAGACTGGCAGCTGTCAGAGGAGAGGGGGTTGGGGGCTGGGTGAGAAGGCTAAAAGGGTTAAGCAAAAAAATAATAATCATAAATATATTAATGTAGCCCAAATTCTGGAAAATACATAGACATTTAACTCACTCTTGCAAAAAAAAAAAAAGAAAGAAAAAAAAAGAAAGAAAAATAGACAAATCAAAAGACCTTTTCAACTTGTTTCATATGCAGGTAACAGGAAGCTATGTTCCTCTTCAGTTTAGGAAATTCCTCATCCATTTGATCCGATTCATAGACTCTCAAGGAATAGTAGTACCAGTTTAGGGCCTCAAGATAATTTTGGATCTAAAGTATGAAAAGAAATAACAATATCACACAGATATCTCTACATTTGGCTCTAATATTTCCAAGTTACTTCTAGAAACAAACAGAGAAATGGTATTGTTTTCTTTCTTATTGTTTAAATACTTTTCATTTATTTCTTATTTTTATTGTTGACACTATTACAGATGTCTGCAATCCCCGCCCCCCTGCTTTGCCCACCCCCACCCAGCCCCCAACCCCTTCCCTCTGGCCAGCCCCACACTGTTTGTTGTCTGTGTCTATGGGTCAGGCATGTATGTTCTTTGGCTGATCCTTTCTCCTTCTTTCATCCAGTTCCCCCATTCCCTCCCCTCTGACAGCTCACAGTCTGCTCCACGGACTGCCCATGCCTCTGTTTCTATTTTGTTCATCAGTTTATTTTTTTCATTAGATTTCACATATAAGCGAGATCATATGGTATTTGTCTTTCTCTGACTGGCTGGTGTGGCTCAATCCACTGAGCCGCACCAGTGAGGGCTGTTTTTACTTTGGAGGCACTTTAAAATTTTCAGTGATAACAAGCTAATGGGAAAAATCTAATAGAAATAAGCTGGATGACTTTTTTAAGCGAAGAAAATTCGGGTTGCTCGTGCATACCAAGGTTAAGGTATAGAATGGGTCCCTTGTAAATGTGAAACAAGAAGCTTCACATTTTTCAGGGAATAACAGGCGTCATCAGGATCTAAAAGGAATAAGACACTCTTCAACTAGAAACAACTATGCTGAGTAAGTACAGCAGTGTCTTTGACTATTTAGAATTAAGATTTACATTCTACTCCAGCTGTTGGAAGTGGGAGTTTAAAAATTATTCTGCAAGACTGGAAAATGAGAGAAAAGAAAAAGACTCAATAGGAGAAGGAATTCTGAAGTACTTTTTTCATCAACTCAGTAAAGAAATATAGGCCCTCTCAAAGAAAAGCAGGAATACTATTCTATTTTGCAGTAGCTAACCTTAAGGTATAAAGTAAGATATTTTGATATACATATACATTGTGAAATGTTCACCACAATCAAGCTAATTAACATATTCATCATCTCACCTAGTTACCTTTCTTTGTGGTGAAAACACAAGATTTACTCCCTGAGCAAACTTCAATTATATAATACATTACATAACTACAGACGCCATACATTCTATTAGGTCTCTGAAAATTTTTCATGTAATAACTTGCTGCTTCTGTCTCCCAGACTCTCAGCGCCATCTCCTCAAATTAGAAAGCCTTCCAGAATCCCTTTCAGTCCCTCTTCTTATACTACAGCCTGGAAACTCAAGGTAGTAAGCTGCACAACTACAGTGCTCATCTTGTTTGTTTCCTATCCCCCAGAGATCACTCTCTGCTGTTGGATAGCCAATGTCTTAAAAAAAACTTTTTTTTTCAAATTGAGGAGTGAGTGTTTAGGCAAAGACATAAATCTGGCCTCTTGTTACTTCCTGATTAGAAGTGGAAATCCAGTATAACTTTTTAAAAACAGTACCTCCCTTTTTTCTACACGCACACACAAATGCACATGGATTAGAAGTATATGAAAATTTTACAAGTGATTAGATTACAAATAACTGTACTTAAAAAAATTTACCTGTCATTTTAAATTTTTCTACTGTAAACCTGGACTGGTTTGGAAAGAGAAAATATATTACTATTTTTTGTATCTTTTTAATTGCACCACAAGTTTTGGAAAGTTTCTTTTGGAGCAGTTTTAGATTCACAAAATGATTGAGAGGAGTGTACAGAGATTTGCTATGAACCCCCTGCCCCTACACATACATAGCCTCTCCCACTATCAAAACTCTACACTGGAGCAGCACATTGGAACTTATATTGACACATCACAATCATCCAAAGTATCTAGTTTTCATCAGGGTTCACACCTGGTGTTGCATTTTCTATAGATTCAGACAAATGTGTAATGATATGTATCCGCCATTGTAATATCATTCAAAGTATTTTCACTACCCTAAAAATACTGTGCTTCACACCGCAATTTTTAAAGGGAATAAAACCCCCCTCAGAGTTGCTCATTCCCCATGTTAAAATAAATTACTTTCCTATAGTTTAATATCCATGGTGTCATTTCCCTACATTGTAAAGCCTCAATGGGGTTGAATCATGTGTTAGTATTTTAAAAAATTCTTGTCTGTAAAGTACAGTATTAGCAAATGGAGTAGCCAAAAGCACTTGCATGTATGACCCATGGACATGAACAACGGTAGGGGGATTGCCTGAGGCAATAGAGGGTGCTGGGCAGAGGGGAACAAAGGGAGAAAATTGAGAGAACTGTAATAGCATAATCAATAAAATATGATTTATAAAAACATAAAATAAATTCTTGTCCAAAGCCCATTAACACTCGACATTATGAATATTTAATAAATAGATTATCAAAGTATTTGATGCCCTATGATTTTTATAGTCAACACACTGTTTTCTTTTTGGGGGTTGAGGGAGAATATAAAGAATGAAAAGACATTATTCCCGAACCTGAAAAGAATAGGAACCTTTCTTCCACAGAAGGTTGTGTAAATAGCCTATTAGCTCTGTTGACAATTTTCTTCCTGTCTGATGACCTGAAAAAAGAAAAAAAAACCTCAAGATCTAGAAGTAAGAATCAAGATATATTACATTAAATAAAATAGCTAAGTATATTCAGAACCTACAATATTTAAGTAATGGCTAGAAACACAATCACATTCAGACAGCTTGTCATCATCAATTTTAGGTTTACTAGCAAAATTGATTATACGATACAGTCAGAGTTTGGTAGAATTACAGTGATTCACCGATCAATCTGTGATAGTTTTCCAGCCTAGTCTCTCTTTAACGTCTTTCCCATGTTCCAAATTTGATCATCATCTGGTGCCTTAATGTTATTGTGAATGAACAGGCAGCAACGCTAGAAATCATTACTAAGAAATGTTTATTGTATACTAACCAGATCAGATCAAGTTCACAAGAAAGGCCAATTATACCTTAAAGCCTTTGTTGAATACTGCAAGACAATCTTTACACACAAACTTTATTACTTTAAATTGTAAGTTGTGTCTGATTGTTTCTGGTCTAGACATTTACAGAGTTCAAATATATTAGCACACATTAAGGAAAAGTTTAAAACAATAATATAATTCTATACCCACTTCTCTTTCACCCATTTGACGCTATCAGTTTCCACAAAGACTTGACTAGGAGACTGAGAGTTTCTGACTCTCAGGCCTAGTCAGCAGATATAGTTTGTTCCAGGATTTAGTTAAAAATACTCACAGGAGAGTAAAAAGCTACTTAATGTATCTACTTAAAACGTTATAATATTTTGAGAGTATAAGTGTATAATCAGATATCACAATGAAACTAAGATTCCATAACTATAATCTGAGGAAATTAGTTATTCTGGATAACTAAGTTTTCTAGTTGACTGAGTGTTTACTTTAGTTAAACATAAAACATTTTTCTTTTAAAAAGTCTAAATCATTAAGTCTAAATAAGTCTAAAAGTCTAAATCATTTCATTAAGTTCTTAATTTTTCTAAAATTATGCTTTATCAATTATAATTTTCTAAATATACTTCCTAGTTCTCTGAAGCACATTTTAACCTTTGCTTGACCATTCAAAGCCAACAACACTAACAAGTACTTCATTTTGTTGTACTACTAATAAATCACAGTGATGCCTTTGGTAACTATTGTATAGTACAAAAGATTATTATATTTTTTTAATGTTTGAAACTTTGAAATAAAATTTGTAGAGTTTTTTCTTCTTATCTTGTTGTCAGCTTAGCTGTATATTTCCCTATACACCCTTTCACTCTTTTTAATATACTACCATTAAAATGCTAAGGGCTGCACCCTGGCTGGTGTGGCTCAGTGGATTGAGCGTGGGCTGTGAACCAAAAGGTTGTGGTTCGATTCCCAGTCAAGGCACATGCCTGGGTTGCAGGCCAGGTCCCCAATGGGGGCCATGTGAGAGTTTATTTTTCTCTAAAAATAAAGAAATAAAATATTTTAAAAAATGCTAAAGGTTGAAAAAAACAGATGACCAAGCTTATTAAATTGTGTCCATGGATATGGACATGGACAATGGTTTGGGGATTGACTGTGGGAGTGGGGGGTGGGCTGGGTGGAAGAGGGCAAAAGGGGAAAAATTGGGACAACTGTAATAGAATAAAAATTAAAAAAAAAACATTTAATGACTATATATATATTTGCAGAGTTGGAAAAGAGTTGGGCGAGAATTTTCTAAGAAAGGGATCATACTATCTGTGCTCTTCAGGATATAGTGTTCTACAGAAAGGTGGGGATAGGGGAATGCTAACATTTGGCCCTATAGCGGTTGGCTTTGCTTTAACCAGAGCAACTCCAGAGTATTTTATGTGGGACAGGGTTCACGTAAAACTGCATCACAAAAGGATGCTGCTGCTAAAAAAAAGTCAAAAACCAGGAATTGTAGTTCATAACCTTCTTTTCATAGTTGGAAAGATCCAATGATACTACTGACTTGCCCAAAAGCGCACAGCAAATTTGAGATCAAACTGGAAACATGAAATTAGGTTTCTAACATCACAATTTTCCACCATACATGAGTTTCAAGTTCAAAGGTTTGGTTTTGTTGATGCTTTGTTATTTTTGCTGATTGTCTCATTTCTAGCTTGCCAAACAAGTGGAATTTGGATAGGTGAGGTGTTATAGTTAAAGGTTATAAGGGAGAATAAAGAGAAGTAAGAAAAAGGAAAAAAAATCTGTTGGCCTGAGTATTTTTCTACTGTTCCTTGGAATTACATGCATATTAACACCTTTCTAAAACATTTGTAGAAATCCCACTGACCTATAATGATTTCTTCAATCTTTTCCTTGGCAAGCACGTCTTCCTTCCTTTGTAAAAGTACTTCAATTTGGAACAGTACAGCTTTTCCAACGTTTTCCGATGTCTTAAAATGTTCACAGATGATCTTCAGGAAGTTAAACCCAACAAATTCTCTGTTCAATGAAACAAAATTACAAGTGGTGTGAATAGAACAGCTAGTTGTTTAATCAGTAGGGCTAAAGTTTATTTGAATATGAGTAAAAGAGGCAAGAGAAAATTATACCTGAGCTTAGGTAATATTACTAAATGTCTAAATAAGCCTATTTGTCAAAATGAACCTTTTAATTCAGTTTCTGTTTAATTTAGTAAGCCACAAATATTTTCTTCTCATGAACGCCTACAGTCAGATAATCATCTCTTTCCCAATGTCTTATTTGTTTTTTTCACCAAAAATGATGCTAATTTGTAAAAATTGCTTTATGAGCAATGTAAAGACACATGAACTAACATTAGAAATTCGCCAGTCACTTTGTGATGAGACCCTTTAGAATCTACTCTTTTAGCAACTTTCAAATACACCATACAGCTGTGTTCATTATAGCCACCATGTTGCATTTATTTATCTTGTAACTGGAAGTTTGTACCTTTTGACCACCTTCTTGAGTCATTAAGAAAACAATTCACTTAAAATGGTATCAAAAATATTTAACCAGGGAGCTGAAGGACTTAGTAAAAATTGTAAGGCATTTTTCAACAAAATTCAAGAAGACATAAATAAACGGAAAGACATTTCATTCCATACTCATGGATTGGAAGACTTAAAGTTATTAAGATGCCAATACTACAAAAAGTGATCTACGGATTTCATGCAATCCTTATCAAAATCCCAATGATGTTTTCTGCAGAAATAGAAAAATTCATCCTAAAATTTACATGGACTCTCAAGGGACTCTGAATACCCAAAATGGTTCTGAAAAAGAAGAACAAAGCTGGAGGACTCACACTACCTGATTCCAAAACTTACTATAAAGGCATAGTAATCAAAACAATGTGGTACTAGCATAAAGAAAGACATACAGGGCAGTGAACTAGAGAACCCAGTCATAAACTCTTGCATATACGGTCAAATGATTTTCGACAAGAATATCAAGACCTTCAATGGGAAAAGACAGTCTTCTCAACAAATAATGCTAGGGAAACAAGATATCACACACAAAAGAATGAAGCTGGACTTCTTTCTACCTTTACACTATATATAAAAAAACTAACTCAAAATGGTACATAACCCAAACATAAGACCTAAAACTATAAAAGACCTAGAAGAAAGAGGGGGAAATCTTCATGACATTAGACTTGGCAATGATTTCTTAGATGTGACCAAAAGAACAGAAAACAAAAGGAAAAATACATAAACTGGATTTCCTGAAAAAATTTTAAATGTGCATCAGAAGACACCATCAACAAAATAAAAAAGCAATCCACAATATTGGATAAAATAGCTGTAAATCATATATATGATAAGGGATTAATATACAGGATACATGGAGAACCACATAAACTCAACAACAATAAGGCAAGTAATTCAATTTAAAAATGGGCAGAGGACTTGCATAGACATTTCCCCAAATAAGCTATACGAATGTCCAAAACTCACATGAAAAGATGACCAATATCGCTAGTCATTAGGGAAATGCACATCAAAACTACATATGATACCACCTCACTCATACCCATTAGGATGTAAAATTGTTTTAAAGACCCAGAAAAGAACAAGAGTTGGCAAAGACACACAGAACCTGGAAACTTTGTGCACTATTGGTAAGAATGTAAAATGGTACAACCACTGCGAAAACAGTAGGGCAGTTCCTGAAAAGATCAATAATACAATTATCAGTGTATCTAGCAAGTCCACTTCTAGGTACTTGCCCGCCACAACTGAAAACAGGTTCGCAAAGAGATTTTTTTACACTCAGTTCATAGCAGCATTATTCACAATAGCTAAAATTCTCATGTATTCTCACCCATCAACGGTTGAATGGATAAGCAACATGTGGTATATACATACAATGCGATGTTCTTTGGCCTTTAAAAGGAAGGAAATTCTGACACATGCTACACCATGGATAAACCTTGAAAACATCATGCTAAGTGAAATAAGCCAGTCACAAAAAGACAAATACTGTATAATTCCACTTATATGAGGTACCTAGACTAGTCAAATACACAGAGGCAGAAAGTAGAATGGTAGTTGCCAAGGCTGGAAGAAGGGGGAAATAGGGAGTTATTGTATAATGGGTACACAGTTTCAGAAATGCATTGTGGTGATGTTTTCTGAATATGAATGTACTTAATATCACTGAAGTATATACTTACTTAATGGTTCAGACAGTAAATTTATGGTATGTGTTTTACCACCAAAAAAACTGAAAAGAAGTTTTCATGGAAAACAGGCATGCACATTTATTGATACATTATCTCTGGCTGCTTTTTCACTATAACGGCAGAGCTGAGGAATTGTGACAGAAACTGTGCAGCTCCCAAGTCTAAAATATATATATTATCGCCCTGGCTGGTGTAGCTCAGTGGATTAAGTGCCAGTCTGTGAACTAAAGGGTCGCCGGTTCAATTCCCAGTCAGGACACAGGCCTGTGGTATAGGCCAGGTCCCCAGTAGGGGATGTGCAAGAGGCAACCACACATTCATGTTTCTCTCCCTCTCTTTCTTCCTTCCTTCCCCTCTCTAAAAATAAATAAATAACCTCTTTAAAAAACAAAATACATACTATCTTATCCTTTAAGAAAAAGTTTGTCACTGTGAATTAGATGAAGACAGGTGAGGGGCCTACAAAGTCTGAAGATAAGATGAACTAAAAGGAGTGGTTAACACACTGCATGATAGAACTAAAATTCACAAAGATCAGAACATCTGAAAAAATAAGCTGTAAAGTTAGGTTGAAACTTAATAGCTTAAAAATATGTGTGAAATAATCAAAAACATATATTGGGTCTCTACCCCGAGGGTCCTAGCACAGAGCTCCTAAAACCCTTGTAAATTCCAAAGTGATAAGAGCACCAGGAGCATCTTTTTTTCCTACTGAGGTGACTCTGGGTGGGCTCCTGGGTGGAGGCTAGTCACCAGAAAGACCAAGACGTAAGTAGAAACTAGGAATTTTCAACTCCACCCCCACATCCTCCAGAGAGAAGGACTGCAAATGGAATTAACAATGGCTCATGCCTACATCAGGAAGCCTCCATAAATCCCAACAGTGTGGGGTTCAAAGAGATTCCAGGCTAGTGAACACATTCACACTGGGAGAACTACGCATCCCAACTCCATGAGGACAGAAGTTGCTGCATTTGGAACCCTCCCAGACCTTACCCTATGTATGTCTTCATCTGGCTGTTCACCTGAATCCTCTATCATGTTCTTTAATGAACTGGTAAATGCATTTCCCTGAGTTCTGCGAGTTACTCTAGCAAATTACTAACCCAAGCAGGGGGTTGTTGGAACCTCTGATCTATAGCCAGTAGGCCAGAAACCTGGGCTTGCGACTAGTGTCTCAAGTACTTTGGGGTGTCGGTGGTGGAGAGACAGTCTTGTGGGACTGAGCCCTTAACCTGTGGGATCTGACATTATATCCAGGTAGACAGTGTCAGAATAGAGTCAAACTGCAGAATACCCCGTTGGTGTCACAGAGAATTGTTTGGTGTGGGCAAAAACCTCCACACATTTGGTGACCAGAGGTGAAACATTTTGAGTAAGTAGTAAAGGAGACTCATGGGGGAAAATATGTATAAAGGAGAAAAACACACAGTTGGGAAGAATTAGGTTTTCCCATACTGTGTAATAGATATAAATATGTAGAGATTACTGGAAATATGTATAAATTCTATGTGAGGAAGAATTTTGTATTCCGGCTTTGTAAAAAAAAATAATAATAATAATGAAAACCTTCTCTTCCACTGGTATTCCAGAAGAGAGGCCGAGTGACTTCTCACCCAAGAAGCCAAGTACAAGTAGGAGACTGGTCTACAACAATGGTTGGCAAGCTCTAGCCCGGAGATTAATTCAACCAGCCATCTGTTTTTATAAACAGTTTTCTTTTGTAAATAAAGCCACTTTCATTCATTTATAGATTGTTTACAGCTGCTTTCATATTACAACAACAGATTGAGTAGGTGTGACAGACTTGACAATATTTACTACCTGGCTCTTTACAGAAAATGTTTACTGATCCCTGGTCTAAAATAGTGGCTTTCAGAACTACCTAGAGACCTAGTAAGAATACAGAGACCTGGGCTTGTTGGAGTAAGGTAGAGCCTGGCCTCTTTATTTTTCACAAGTTCCTTAGTGATTATATTTTTAACAGCTTTATTGAGGTATAATCCGCATATCATATAATTCATCCATTTAAAGTATACAACTCATTGATTTTTAGTATATCCACTGAGTTATGCAACCACCACCCAATCAATTTTAGAACATTTCCATCACACCAAAAAGAAACCCTAAACCCATGAGCAGTCACTCCCCATTTCCCCCAATCTCTCATAGCCCTAGGCAAGCGCTAATCTAGTTTGTGTATGTATAAATTTGCTTATTCTAAAAATATCATAAAAGTGAAATGATATAATATAGGGTCTTCATAGCTGGCTTCTTTCACTTAGTATAATGTTTTTAAGGTTCATCTATGTTACAGGGGTGTCCAACCTGTAGCCCGCAGGCTGCATGCGGCTCAAGATGGCTATGAATGTGGCCCAACAGAAAATCGTAAATTTATTTCAATCATTATGAGACTTTTTTAAAAAGATTTTATTTATTTTTTCTTTAGAGGGGAAAAGAAGGAGAGCGGAAGAGAAATATCAATGTGCGGTTGCCTCTCGTGTGTCCCCTGCTGGGAACTGGCCTGCAACCCAGGCATATGCCCTGACTGGGAATCGAACCATGATCCTTCGGTTCACAGGCCTGCACTCAATCCACTGAACTACACCAGCCAGGGCCATTATGAGACTTTTTTTGTAATTACCTGTTGAAATATATTTAATGTGTAGCCCAAGGCAACTCATCTTCCTCCAGTGTGGCCCAGAGACACCAGAAGGTTGGACACCCCTGTCAGTACTCTGTTTATTTTTATTGCCAAGTAATATTCCATGGTATGCATAAACTGTATTTTGTTTATCCATCAGTTAATAAAAATTTTGGTTGATTCCACATTTTAGTATTAAGAATAATATTGCTAAGAGCCATGTGGTAACTCTCTATTTAATTTATTGATGAACTAATGGACTGTTTCCAAAGCCGCTGCACCATTTTACATTCCCACCAGCAGTGTATGAGGGTTTCAATTTCTCCACATCCTTGCTAGTAACTGTTATTACCTGTCTTGCTGATTCTAGCCATCCTAGCAGGTGTGAAGTGGTTCCTCATTGTGGTTTTGATCTGCATTTCCCTGATGGCTAATGATGTTGAGCATCTTTTGAAGTGCTTACTTCCCAGAAATTCTGATGCGGACTGATGTTTGAGAAGCATTAAGGGGTCTGTAAGTACTTTAAGGTCCCTTTTGACATTAATGATCCCATAAAGATAGTGCTGGAGAGGTGTATCACTTGAGGACTATACTTTGCTCTTGCCTTCCTATTCCACCTGACACTGACCTGCAGGTTAACCTTGTCTAACTCCTATTTGATAAAGCCATGACTATCTTATTCTTTTTTCATTTTATTTTTTTAAAAATTTAAAATAAATTTTTTAAATTACCTGGCTATTAATTGTTTAAAGCAACCAAATAGTTCCATTTTCTAATTTGATCAGCACAATGGCAAATATTGTGCTCTGTGGATACGGGTGGAGATACATAAGGTAGATAGACATAGATTCAATCCGTGTACATGGAAACCTTAGAAACATGTTAGTCTTTAAAGAAAATCAATTCTTCTGTACCTTCCATGATCCATCAGCAGCTTAACAATGCTCAGACAGAAGTCTACAGACACGTCAAGATGCAGTATGCTTTGGACAGCTAACAAAGAGAAAACATAATCATGTCAGTTTCATTTTGCAGCAAGCTTAGCTATTTTGAATAATTTTTCTCTGTTTAAAATCTACTTTCTAAATGTTTGCCACATACCATGTCTTGCCTAAAAATTTATCAACATCTTTTTATGACATAAAAAATATAATGCTAGAGAGTGCGATGAAACAGCCACCCTTAAACAGATGACAAAATAACCTGGTACCATCCTTTTGCAAAGCAATTTGGCAATATTATATGCTAAGAACACAGTGGTTAAAAGCTTGGGATATGAAATCAGAAAAACGTATACTTGAAATCACTTGCAACATGTATTGCCATAAGCATGTTACTTAGATTTTGCTGCACCTTAGTTTTGTCATCTGTAAAATGGGGACTATATCACTAATCTGTTGGGGTGACTGAGAGAGTTACATGAGATTATATATGTAAATTACACAGCAAAGCACCTAGCACTTAGTAAGCATTCAATAAGTGATAGTGGCTATTATTATTATTATTCCCTGTACCTCAGAAATTATATTTCTGAAAAGTCATCTGGAATAAATATAGGAAAATGTTTATGAACAAAGATATTCAAAGCAGTGTAGATTATAACAAAAGGAAATATACTGAGTCCACACTATAGGGCCAGGAACTGTGTGCTTGGTGCTAGTCAGCAGTGGACGAAACACAGAATCTCTGCTGTCAAGGCATTTATATTCCAGTAAATGGTGGACGGCAGATATTTTTAGTATTTACCAAAAACTTCCTTAATGGGAATGTGCTATCTTTTCATAATTGAAAGAATTGTATATATTTTTAATTTTTTCTCTACAATAAAGAAATATCAGTGAAATTCTAATGCCAGCACTTAGGTTGCTTATTCTATGAATAAAGTACTTTCACTAGCAAAGAAATGAATAAAGACAGTAAAAATTCAAGTTTCGTACATTCTCTCAATGCAACAAAGTAAAAGATAATTTTCTTATTTTCAACTATGGAAAACTTAGAGCCAGGGAAGCCTCCTAATTTGTAATCTGACATTGCAATTTCATTACTCTGAATATTAACAATATCTAGATTGAGTTAAGTAAAACAATCTGGGAATAAAGAATAATTTCACTTTAAACTTGGCTTCTTATATGCATTTTGATAAAAACCATAATGGGGAAATCTAGTCCAAAATGAATCAACTTTACACCAGGTAACTACAATAATCGCTCTGGTCTTTCCGCATTGCACCAGTTTGAGTAAGTCTATTCCTTTAATTGGTTAGTTGATTTGTTTATTCCCCTAGTGTAAAAAAGTGGAGTTGTCTTCCTCGTTGCTAACATTTTTAAACCTTTGCATACTGAGGTGACAACCTAGAGATGGAAACAATCTGGAGATTCAGAATCCTTTAGTACATTTCAGCTTCTGAGGTCTCTTAGTGACTGAGTAAGATTCGAGATACCACAGAAAGTTTCAGCAGGACTAAATGATCACTAAATTTAGAGATACGCACATCCAAATTTGATTATTGTCCTACTTATTGCAAATTGTTGTAATAAGTAGGTTGTAACTGTTGTCATAGGTAGGTTCAATGCCCCAACAGGGGTTTGAACCCACAACCTATGTATGTGACCTGACTGGGGATCGAACCCGCAACCTTTTAGTGTACAAGATGATACTCCAACCAACTGAACTACCTGGCCAGGGCCTGATAGCCAGGTAGTTCATACCTATTAAATTTGCTACCTATTTTTTTTTACTACCTATTAAATTTGCTATTATTCTCTCCTTTCTCTTTTTCTTCCTGGATGACAATCTTCTCCCTTTCTTATGTAATCAATTTCCTTTCCAGTCACCATCGAATTATACTACGAAAGATGTCATGTTCAACAAATTGGTGGTTAAATTTCAAAACTGCACTTCACACACAAAGACAATACCTTCCATTAGTTCTTCATTAGCTATTTGGCTCTTCATGAGGATTTTGATCTTCAAGTAAATCCCAGCTGAGTTTAAATGTTCCTATTTTAAACAGAGAAATCATGATTATTTTAAAACTGTGGAATGTAAAACACAATTTTGAAGTAATTGCCTGTTTTACTCAACCACAGCAGGATGACTCATGATCAAAGGAAATCAAAATTACAAAAGATCAGGTCATGACATCCAGTCTATCCCTGAGGACATTTTCTGATATTTTATTCAATCTAAATGAAATGAAACAAGAAAAAGAACATGTAAACATTTCCACTGAGTGGCAAGCATTTAAATGGCAAGGTCAATACTTAAACTGTGTGAATATAAGGCCATATTCTTGCCTTGGTAAGCAAAACCTTAAACATCAATTAGAATTGGGTTTGTTTTTGAGATTTTAATTAAGAGCAACCATACTCTGCAAACAATGGTTGAAAAAACAGAAAATATATTGTCCTTCCTATAGGATACGCCTGTCATATTTACTATTCATAACAATGTACCCTGAATGGTCTTTCCAAGTCCTGTTAGCTGGCCTTAAGCCATCTGTGTTCTCTAGCCTGGTTCCACTTTTGCCTGACAGGGTACATCTTTAAACAGCTGCCTAAGATTAAAAGTACAGTGTAGATCCACAGAACTTTTCTCTCTACAAAGCCAATTATCCTCTACATGAACCTTGCAGTCATTAAATCCAAACTCGGAAAATGATTATAGCTATTCATGTATGAGATGTCTTAAGAATGGAAAGTTATAGAAAGTAAACACTGGTATTAAAAAGTTTTGCAAATGCAGATGACATTAATACAAAAAATAAACTAAGGTTGCACATGTGAATCTATTCCACTACTACTTTTCCTAATGGGCACATTGAAATATGTCTTAGGCTCAATTCCCCCTTGCCTTCAGAGATATACAGGTCTTCCAGACCTTGGCAGGATATGTTTTCCTTCAGTGTATGATACTCCCACAAGTTAATATTATGTTTTTCTCTTTTATTTCATTATCAAACAACTCCAGAGAATGGAGAGTACTTGGTTTTTATTGTATCATCTATTCACTTCCATAAACATTCACACTGTATTGTCTATCCTTACTATGTCTTGAAACTAAGCTTTCAAAACGCGTGACTAAGTACCCGTTAAATCCATCAACTTTCTCCCTATAATCAATCTCCTTGCCCTATCCATTAATTTTTTCTCAATGTTGTTTCTCACTCTTCTTCCTTAGATTTTTGTTTGCTTTTTTTTTTCTTTTTACCAAATAGTTATTGGAAAACAGGATCCAGATATAACAAATTTCAAGGCAAGTGCTGTGAATGTTGTTTTGCAGATGAGGAACCTGAGGCCCACATGGAATAACTCACCCATAGACACACAGTTGCTAAGCACTAGCGATGAAATTTGAATTTGGATCTCTCTGAGTCTAAAGACCATAATCGGGTGCCTCCCTTGAGGCTCTTTCTACCCTTGACCTTCCCATCACTATACTGTTTGATTCTCCTGCAAGCTCTAAAGAGAACTTTTCCATGTTTTAGTGTGAAGTATATCACAAACACACACAATTATAGAAAATATGTATGTATAACTTACAGAATAATGATGAAACAAACACCCATGTTATTCACCATGTAAGAAACAGAACACTATCAGCACATTAGAGGCCTCCAATCTACGCTTGCCCATTTGCCTCCTCCTCACTTCCCCACAGAGGTAGACACCACCTTGAATTTTGTGCAGTTAATTTCCTTGGCTCTCTTTATATACTTAATAGATTGTTCAGTTTTGCCTGCATTTGAACTTCATTCAAACAGAATCATAATGGATAAAAATGCTTCTGTGACTTACTTGTTTCATTATCATGATTTTAAGATTCATTTATGTTGAGGCATGAAACTAATGTATTTGTTTTTATTACTCTGTAATGTGGTCCTCAAAGTGTATTCCCTTCATTTACATCACCTGGAAACATGTTAGATATGCAGACCTCACCAGTCCTACTGAATCAACAGTGTGGTGATTGCTGGGGGGAGTGGGGTATGAGGGGACTAAAAGATAATGCAAAAAATACAATAAATATTAAATAAAATAAAAAAGAATTAAAAAAGAAACTCTGCAGATGGGGCTCAGCAAACACAGTGTGTGTGTGGTTTTAGAAAAATGTGTAAAATCATTATTATTGATTTACATTATGAAAAGTTTACATTTCAACATAAATTCCAGTACCTGTTTAGTAAGGTAATAAGGAAATTGTGTTTTAACAGACATTCCAGTTAATACTTATGAATGCTAAAGTTTGCAAATGACTATTCTATACTATTCCATTGTATGACAGTTTATTTACCAGGTCTACTTTGGACGCATGAGTTGCTTTCAACCCAATTACTATTATAAACAATCCTGGCATCAGCTTTGTGTACATTTCTCCTAGTACTCAGTATATTTAATACCCTTATTGAGTAAAACATATTGATCTTAATTGAATCTCTTTAAATGGTCATCAGCCTGACTATCAATGTTCCTCATCAGAGAGTATAGGAGTATATATGTATGTACGTTCATATATATGTATATACATATGTACGCATGTTCGTATGAGCATAAGCTGAAAGAAAACCACTGGTGTTGGTTTTTTTAGGTTCTGTCCAATTTACTCTGCTTAAGAAGGCAAGATGGTGTTCATAACATTAATTTGAAATATTTCCAATAACAAAGAAAAAAACAGTTTTGGGCACATGGGAGGCTAAGTTTCAGTAATCTGGAAAGTTTCCATTTATTTATATGTGACAGCTGCTCAGCCTTTTCCCCAGATACTACGGTATGACCTGGAGTCTCATCTCTTTGCAAATGAATTTCTGAATTTTGTAATGGCTGAGAAAGAAAAGAGAAAGGAACCTTAGGGGGAGCTCCTTGGTGAGACACAGAGGACCTTCACCAACCAGCTCCAAGTCTGCCTTTTGGCCTCCCTCCCTCTGACTGCCTTCCTCTGGGCATCACCTGGGAGCCTGTTTCAAATATAGGATGTCAGGTCCCAAGACACTGAGTCAGAATATGCACATGAACAATATTCCCAATGCACACCAAAGTGTGAGAAATGTTGCTCAAGTCTAGACCATGACCAGGGACAAAATACTCAGCTCTTTATAATTTCAAGAAAAATTTGCCCTTTGAACAGGCCCAAGGTGGACCCTCCTTATACTGAACTCAGTGCTGCAGTGAAGAGTGCTCAGAAAAAAAATCAAATTCATTCATTCATTCATTCAATTAATTAATATTAGGACGAATCATATTAAATTGGCATTCTATAGGTCACAGATGATTAATATTGTCCTTTGGACACAGTCTAGCTTGTTATATTTATTGAGCTCCTCTTATGTGCCAGGCACAATGCCAAGTACTGGGGATGCAGCAGTGGGCAAAACCAGCCTTGGTTGCTTCCCTCATTGGGCTTAGAGTCTACCAGGAGAAACGGTCATTAATTTTCTTAAAAATCCACACAAACAAGTATAAAATCCCAACTGTAGTAACAGCTACAAGGTGAAGTCCCTGGTGCCTGGGCTGTCCTCAAGTTAATGAATTCCAGGGCAGGTGTTGTTCAGAAGAGCATCCTGAGGAAGTGTGACCAGAACTGCATTCTGAAGGGTGGGGGGGGATGAGGAGCGTGCTCATTGGGGGATGAGAATTCCAGGTAGTGGGCACAGCAGGTGCCCAGGCCTCCTGTAAAGGATTTCATGGTGGGTAGAGAGCCCCTGACTGCAGGACCCAGCTAGCCATGTCTAGAGTCTTTCCTCTCTCAAATGACCTTGCCAGCAAGGCAGCTGAGTTCGCTCACAGCAGCTCCCCAGAGTTTCTGCTTCTTCTGCAGCCTCTGTGTTTAAGAAGCCTGTCAGTGCCTTCTTTTTCCCATGGGAAGAGACTGGCTGGCTACTGTTTAATGGTTCTGCTAGTCCAATCTACTCACTTCACATTTGTGTGCTCTGCTTTCGATCTTTCTTGTCTGAATAAACTTTGGTGGCCTCGGGGAATTTGTCTCGATTCCCCAAATGCCTGTGATGATCTCTCTTGCTGCTAAGTCTTTGCATATGCTGTTCCCTCTGCCTGGAACACCACATGGGCAGCCTCCCCACCTCCCTCCACTCCAAATACCTAGCTTACTCCTACTCATTGCCAGCACCCACCCAGGAAGTCTTCTTTATCCCCTCCCCCTGAACTTTGATGCTGCTCCCACAACCACCTACAATAAAGCATTCATCCTCCCCACTAGCACCAAGTCTGATTTTCCCTATCAATCATCTCCAACACTCAGCTCAGGGCACAGGAGGTGTTCAATGTTCACTTGTTGAATGAATAAATGAAATATTATATTTAACCTGACACACACTGGCAGTCCACACAGTGGGTTGGCTTACTCAACTACTATTCCCTCCTTCCTTCTTTTTTCCTTGCCTGCATTCACTCTCATGGTGTTGGTTTTTAAACTAAATTCCATTGTCTGCCTATTTGATCATTATTTTCTTCTTTATCCTAAAAACTCACAACAGACAGAAAAGGCTTTATGTTTCATACAAAAGCCTTTTTTTTTTTCAAAATTATCTGTTGTCAATGAGGTATTTTTATTTCTCCTTTCTGTGCTGTAAAAAAGATTCTTACAATCTGTTGTTTAAAAAAGAAACCTGGGGATACTTAAGCAAGTGTCTAAACTGGATTTCAAAATGTGAATCAAAGCTTTAAAAAGTTCATTAATCTAATATTTAAAAGTAAAAACATCTCATACCTTGTTTGCTAGGTTTATAGCGTTGAGAGCCCTATCATAATTATCTCCGCCTTCCCAATCCAAATAAACAATGGCCAGCAATCGTAGAATTTTAGCCTATAATTAAAAACATTAAAAAAGCACACAGCTAAGGGTTAAATTGCATTACAACAGCTGATTAGCACTTACACAGTGACAGTCATCTTCTCCAATGTAAGCCATCATTTCCTTAAGTAACCATATAGTCTTGGGATATGTCTCCTCATTATGCTACCCGCACCAAATACTGTCTAAGGATTTTATAGTAATAGCATATTCTAATTTAATATAGTTATATTAATCTAATTGTTTTCTTAACAGTGTTTTAGCATTAGAGTACTTTATCACCCCCACTTTACAAATAAAGGAAACTAAGTCTAAGTCACAGAAATATTTAATTTAATCATCTTACTACCTACTGCATAGGTAGCATTGTATTAAGTCTGTATAAAGAGATAAAGCCATAAGAAGACATAATCCTTTTCTCAAATTTTATAGCTTAGTTGAGAACAGCCAATTGCACCAAGGCACACACCACCATTTCAGCAGAGACAGATATACTTTCCTAGGGAGAAGATTTCTCCCAACTCAGCTAAGTTTTCCAATTAATAATGCATTGCTGAATTAAGTCAGTTTTTTCCAGCCAGTTCTACATTGATAAGGGGAGTAACTCTGTGCAGTATGAACATATTTAACTACAGATTTCACATTTTGAAAGAAGGAGCCCTATTTCAATGAAGAATCTGCCTCTAAGTATAAGAAGTACAGTAGGACAGGGCAAATATGATGTTCTAACATTTAAAATATATATGTTAAGTACATTAAGGCTCTGTGAAACTAGAGAAATGACATTTACGGTGTCATATCTTTGAGTTTTTTCATTCAATAACTAATGTGGATCAAATAAGATGTAAATATATACTTAATATCAGTATTATTATTGTGGAATGACTCTCAACTTATAAATCAATGAGCCACACCAGCCAGGGTGGTACTTGGTCACATTTTGACTGATATACTATAACAGTAAGAAGCAGAAATGGATACTCAAAACATTCTATTTTGCTGTAGCATGTATTAAATTAGTTTTACATCAGATTGTTTACATATCCCATTTTGCTTGACTAAATATTAAAATTAACTCCCATAACAAGCAGGTTCTATCTGTGTGGCTAGGGGAAAACCCAGAATTTTTTAATATGCAATAATGAAAGCTGAAATTTACATAGGCAAACTTTGTTTAAGCACTTTACATATATTAACTAATGGGTGCAGAAATCTACCCTACAGGTGTTAGTATATCAATTTTACAGAAACTAATGTAGTAAGGTATTAAACGATGTGCTCAATAGATAATCTATTCACAACTGGGGATATAGATTATTATAATTTTATAATAATATAAACTGTATTTCTTCTTCCTAATTCTGCAATACATAACATGATCCTTACCATCATTTCAGGGTCAACGGAAGCCTTATCCGTCATCGCAATATCGTAGCTTTGGCTAATCATCAAAAAAAGGAAAAAAATATATATTCATTTTAGATTATATTTTTCAAGATTGTATATATTACTAAGCAGACATAGTACAATTACACTTTATTCCAACTATTTTGCACTACAAGAGATTATTAGACAATTAACACATGAAAATCAATTTTATAAAGCCTTACTTTCCAACTACAAAAAGCCACAATTTTGAGGATATTTATCAAAATAAATCAATGCTATAATTATATTAGTGTTCTTTTCCATTTGGATACACACACACACACACACCGCATTGAACTAGTTTACATATGTATACAAGCTCTTCATAGGCATATTTTAAAGTCTATGAAATACAAATCTATTTTAAAATAAAACAAATATAGCATTTTTTTAAATATAGCATTTCCACGAAAACAAATGCTTAGCAATATTTATTAAGCTTCACAACACCCTTGTGAAGCACTAATAGTTCCATTTTGTAGCTGAAAGAACCAATTTAGCAGTTAAGCGATTTCTAATATTTCCTGGATTGATATTGAAAATGAGAATGAGGGGATGGGGAGTAGAGAAATTTGACTTTCAGTTTTCTGCTTTAATTACCAAACCATGTTATCTATGGGACATGCTGATAACCACAAATAATATACTAATATGAGCATCAGGGCTTCAAAACCTAAAACTTAAAAAACACAAAACAAAGATCACTCACTATAAAATTGATATTCCAAGGGAGGATGTCAATAAAATTTTGTTAAACTGAATTAAATTGAAGGCATTACTTTGAAATATTCCTTTTTTAAAACTCTAAAAAGCCCTAGAACTACCAAACTGAGTTTTCCTCTTGCTAACAAGGATACTATAATGCTGGCCTAGTCATTGTAAGTCTATCTCATAGATGTCTCTTTTGGTACATTAAACCTTCTACATCCAGTTTTTAAAATAACCAATGAGGATGGAACTTTTGTAATAGTGGTACATGGAGTTCTCAGACCCTCTCCCCAGTGAAACAACTACTTTCCTGGGGAAATCGTTAAAATAAATGACCATTTAAAGTCTCTGGAAATTGTCTTAAGGGTCTATAGCAAATGGAAAAATATTTATCCAAAACAACAACTAAATCTCAAAACAGTGTGAGTCTATGGTATTTGAGCTCCTGTCTCCTCTCCTATCCCCAACTGCTGCTCTCCAAACCAGCACCATGTGATACAAGCTACACAGATGAGTGCTGTACAGAAGGTGGGAATTTACTCTTCTTCCAGCTCCTAGACTTCTAGGCTATAGTTTCACCTTGGGAGGGGCCCCAGTGAAAGAACTGGGTCTTTCTCCACCCAACTCTCACTCTTAGGGTAAGGGCTCTACCTCAAGTGTAACAGATTAAGAATACTAGACCCTAATTGCCTTCACCCAGGCTGGCTCATGGTGCAGAGCTTCCACGCCTGGAGGGCATGCTAATAAGATTTGGAGCAACCATCTCCTCAGTATCCACTCAAACAGCAGGGGCATCCCTCCAGAAGCATGCCACTTCCAGCCCCCAACTCCCGTAGTGTGGCACAGAAGTTCTTCCCAGGGGGAAAGTGTGCAATAAAGTGGGAAAGTTCAGCATCTCTGCATGAAGGGACCGACTTTATTTAGAACACAGGAGCAGATGTTCCTGCCTAAGGGGCATTGTCAAAAACAACGGAGATCTTGGTGGTGAGTAATTAGGAGGGGACGAGTAGCTCCACAATAATAGTAGCAACAAGTGAAATGAAAAATAAACACAAGTTTGACGGAGACATCACTAACAACAATCCTGGGGTCACACTCATCCCTGAGGATACAGAACGTTATGCATATGTGCTTGGCTAGGCCCACTCAAGAGTAATCAGAGGGTGGTCTGAGGAAGACTAAAAAGCATTATTCAAGAAATACACAGATCCATGAGCCAAGAGCCAAGGGCCAGAATGGCTCAAATGGCTCCAGGAGAACTTCTTACAATACAATAACTAAAAATTAAGGTATTCTGATCCAGGGGTGATGGTATGAGCCCAAAGGAAGAAATGATTCATTTGATGTACCTCAAGAAGGAATTAATCTGCTGAGATGGACTCTACGTGGTCAACCAAGGGCCCAAACACTGTAAATAACAACAGCCTAGTGGCCGTTAGCAGATACTAAATAGTTTCCATTAGCAAATGGCCACTAATGACAGGGGCTTCTGGCATATCTGTATTCCTGGAAGAACCTCAGACTGAAATCTCAGCTTCCAGCACTGTGACGTGTGTTTACAATGTCTGACTCAACTTACACAAAAACAGAAGCTGAGCCAAAACTTTTTTCATTGAAATTTATTGGGGTGACACTGGTTCACAAAACCACACAAGTTTCGAGTGTACAACTCAACAAAACATCAACTGCATACTCCATCAAGCGCCCATCGCCCAAAGCAAAGCCTCTCTCCATCCCTTGGGTGAGAAGTTTTGCTATAAAAGAGGACCTCCCCTTTGTCTCGATGGAACACAATTTAAGTTGCTACCTGAATCTGTGTCTCCCAGGCAGCAGCCCCCTTTTTGCTCAAATAAATGCTTTTTATTCTCTATTATAGTCAAAAACCAATGTTGGTTTACAAAGGTAAGGAAGCTGAGCTTAAAAAGCAAATTACACTTTTGGTTTTAGGTTCTACCTGTAAGGAGCTTGGAAGTCACTACCCCATTCTAACAACAAGTAAAAAGCTGAAAAGACTCAAATACCAACAACTCTTCTTGGATCCAGAAGAGAAGGGAAGACACAGGGTAAACCACTACCCTCTAGACAGGAGAGCGAGCAGGCTAACACAAGGAGTTGTGGCTCACCACAGGAAAGACTCAAAAGCAGAAACTGCCAAGGGAACCAGTGCTGGAACAGGAAACTGTGAACTATGAAATTGATTAAGACTGCTGAAAGCTCAGTGTGGACAAGTGTGAGAGTTAAAAACTCCAGGGGAACAGAGCCATAGAGGGGAACCCACAATACTGTCAGGTTGACCTCCAGGAGCTCAACCAGATTCCCATAGAAAAATATCCCCTGGGGCCTTGGTAGGAGGAGGCTAAAAGAAACTATGTTGAAATGACCCAGAGCACTCTTCATCTTAGCAAGGTCTGCCCTGATGGGAAACCAGTTAACCAGAGCCTCACCTCTTGAGTTATTTGTCAGAGTCTAACTGACCTGGGGAAGAGAAATACTCACCCCCACTCTACTCTAGCCATTCTGTACCACCAAAGAGGGGAGAAAAAAACTGAGAAACACTTGTGAAGTTCATAGTTCAGAGGCATAGGCTCACCAAAAAACTGAGAAATATTCATAGGACTATAGAACGCTTCCATTCCCCCCAAACCTAACCACCACATTACTAAAGGCCTATTTACAACAGTTACTTTTACTCAGTGCATCATGTTCACCTATAAAGAAACGTTACAAGGCATAACAAAAGGCAACCCCCTCCTGACAATTTGAAGAGACAGAGCAAGCAAGCATGAGCACCAGATATGGCAGAGATGTTGAGATGATCAGGCTGGGAATATAAAATATCTCTAGTTAACATTACAAGGGCTCTAATGCATAAAGTAGACAGATGGGCAATGTAAACAAAGAGATGGAAATCCTAAGAAAGAACCAAAAAAAAAAAAAGAAAAAGAAATGCTAGAGATTTAAAAAAAAAAAAAAGCACTGTAACAGACACGAGGAATGTCTCTCATGGGCTTTTTAATAAACTGGACATGGCTGAGCAAACAATCTATGAGCTGGAGACTATGTCAGCAGCATCCTTGAAAAGCAAAGAAAACAAAGACGAAAAAAGGCAAGCAGAATAGCCAAGGACTGTGGAACAACTAACAAAAGGAGTAAAATAAGTGGAATGGAAAAAGTGAGAAAGGAACAGAAGAAATACTTGAAAGAATGACTAAGAATCCCTCCCAAAATGAATGTCCAATATCCAACCATATATCCGAGAAACTTAGGGAACACAAAGCAGGATAAATACCAATGAACTACATCTAGGCATATCGTTTTCAAATGATAGAAAATCAAAGATAAATGAAAAAATCCTGAAGCAAGCCAGAGGGGGGAAAACTTACAAATAAAGGTGCCAAGAATTCAATTCAACACTTCAGAAACTGTGCAAGAAGACAGTGCAGTGAAATATTTAAAGTGTTAACAGAAAAATACCACCAACCTAAAATTCTGTACCTGATGAAAATATTCAAAAGTAGAGAAATAAAGACTTTCTCCTGTTGAGGAAATTTGTTTCCAGTAGACCAGCCTTACAAAAAAGTTCTTTAGAGAAAAGAAAATAACAAGAGGTCAGAAACTCAGATATACTTCAAGTAAGCAAGGGCATAGAAGTGGTGCCCTGGCCAGGTGGCTCAGCTGCTTGGAGTGTCATCTGTACACTGAAAAGAGGTCGCAGGTTCAATTCCAGATCAGGGCACACATCTAAGTTGTGGGTGTAATCCCCAGTCAGGGCTCATATGGGAGGCAACAGATTGATGTCTGTCTGTCTGTCTCTCTCTCTAAAATCAATAAACATATCCTTGACCTTCCACCTTAGGAAAATGAAAGAGCACACCAAACAAAGCAAGCACAGAGGGAAAGAGTAAAAGATTACGGTGGAAATAAATGAAATAGATAACTGGAAAACTACAGAGAAAATCAAGAAAACCAAAAGTTGGTGCTTTGAAAGATCCAACAAATTGATGGACCTTTGGCTAGACTGACCAAGAAAAGAAGACTGAAATTACTAAAATCAGCAATCAAAGAGGCATCACTGCTAACATTTGGAAAAAGACTATTCCTGAAACAGTGGAAAACTAGTGCCACAGGTAGGTGCCCTCGTATAAATCTCTGAATCTCTAAATTTCCATTTCCTTATCTGTACAAAATGAAGTTGATGTGTTATCAATCATTTTCATACTATAAAGCAGGAGAGTCATTTTTTTCTCAAGCAAAATCTTACAAGGACACACTACACAGGAAATTGATAAAAGCCTAACTTCTCTGCAGCAAGATGGGGATCTTAGAGAATTGTGGGTAAGTGTCCTCATCCTCTTTAAGAAGAGTCTGAAGCTCTTCTGGCAAAAACCTAGGGTATCATACTCTGGTTTCTCTTCAGATGGCATAAATCTTTCGCCTTTTACAAAAACCTAGGGTATCACAGAACATAGGTTCTAAATTACTGAACTAGATGATCTGTAAGGATTCTTGTCACTCTAAAGTGTTATTATAGTAAATTAACTTATTAAAATGGCCACTATACAATTCATTCTATTTCCACAAGATGGTGCTAATACTTCCATTTTTCATTAAAACGGGTGTTGCATATGATCATTTTACAGTTAATAACTTTATCATAGTCTATGATTAGACAATATCCTTAATTATTCCAAGTACTATTAAGTTACTTATGTTATTTTCATTACAAGCCTATGACACAGATAACAGACATCCCAGAATGTAGTAGTAGTTATGTGAGTGACACAAAGTCACACAGTTGACTAGTAACAGATTTTCTACTACTAGCTCTATAATCTTTCCCTAAATCTCACTGCCTATGAATAATATTGTCTAATTCTCAAGGAAACAGAAGGGAAAATAAAGGAATGAACATTAAGTAACATTACAACAAACACAAACTTCTCTTGGGCCCATGTACTGAACGATTAATATTTGTGCACATAAATACATTTATATGTTATTTCCTTTATTTCTTATTAGAAGACATCTGGGGATATACACTGTCTGGCACAAATAACGCCCCTTCTTTTATTACAAAATCTTAAGCATGTAATTCTGTAACATAACAATATCACACTCAAGCACACCATATGACATTTTAGGTGACATGTTCAAATTAAAACTATAAATTATTATACCCATATTACTACCCTTCCTACCAACCACACTCAAGCAGGCCTTACTTCTGATGGACCCTGTACATTCCTATATAACCCTAGTAAAGGCTAAACATTGATAAATAACAAAATCCCATAAATACTCTCCTTATTGTAAATATAATAACAATTTTTAAATCCAGCATGGAAATTACATAATGGGTTCACTAACACTAAGTGCTATGAATTTAGAAAACCAAAATGTAATTTTTGCTGAATTATTCTCTTCCGATTCCATGAGAGATATAAAAAGTTTTATAGAAGCAGGAAAGAGACATACTTCTCTTCCATTTGAGGATACTACAGCCAGAGTAAAAGCTATTCCCAACTAATGGAAAGCAATTCACAGTAGCTACCAACTGAGAAAGGTTTAAATAAGTTTATTAGTTTTAGAGAAATTAAAAATAATGTTAGAAAGGGAGCTCAAAAATTACTCTTCCTGTGACAGACTGCCAGCCAATCCAATTATTGATTCACATCCAAAAAATCCAGCAATACTAAGTTTAGGTTGTTGTTTCTTTTAAGATAACATAAACTGTAACCATGGTCTCAAAAGGATGCTGGAGAAATCATGCTTTCTTTGGATCCTGAGAAAAGAAAGGCGGCACAGACAGAAATCCCACACAAGGGGTTGAGAAATACTCTCATTTTCGTTCAAGTACAAAAAGCTCTCATCTTCAGGAATTTATAAGCACTCAGTCTCTGACATGTAGGTTAAAGAAAAGAAGTAGGGTCATTTCAATTTCATTTATTAAGATCAATGTTAGATTATTTTTTACAGAACACCTTCAGGGTTTTATCCAACTCTCCAGGACTTTGTCCAATAAGTATCTTCTGTCCTTTTCCCACTTGAGCTCACTGTCTCTAACACGACAAGAGATAACAAATTTGAGATTTTCCTATGTATACTCTTTGGCTTGGCTTTGTTCCATTAATCTTCTTTATTTACAGTCCATTTAAAAAAGTCCTCACTCCTTAAATCCTCCAAATACACTGCAATGATCCTCACATTTTCCTTGTTACTTAATATATTGAAAGAGCTTTTAAAAATGGTCTTTCAAAGAAAAATAAAGAACAGAAAGCAAACTGTTAATATTGAGCATTTATAAGTGTGGGGTTATGGAGAACTTTCTCTTTCCATATTATGTACTTTTGTGATATTTAAATTTTTTAAATAGCATATATAATTTCCTTAATCAGTAAACAAGTTTCAAACAGTATTTTTACAATGTCCATGGGTATTGCCTTTTCATTTTGAATGTTCTCCCTTGAATTGAATTTGCCATTATTAGAAAATAGATCTTGTTAAAGCAAAAGGAAAAAAGTAAGCCTTCCAACTGTTTACCAGCCAGTAGCTCCAGCTGAGTGAATTACAAAGAACTATTAGAAACTTCTAAAAAGTCATCAATGATTAAGAATATAACTAAGGTTTGGGATTGGGGCACTTTCTTCCCAGGAGGAAAATATGTAAAATCTTTGCAGTAAATCAATGTAACCCCAAAGCCATTGGAGTTCAACTTATTGGTATTTGTTTGGTTTACAGTGCTTCTTGTAGAACACTAATTAGTTACAGTGTCATTTCTGAACACCTTCTCTAAAAAGCCAAGTTCAGGATAATATATGTTCAAATTATTAGATAAGACTTTAAAAGATAAGCACCAAATTTAAATTCCACCAGGGCAACGGAGAGGTCCCTAATAACTCTCCTAGACTGTGGAAGAAAGTTCTATATCAAGTCTTTTCCCATTTTCTTCTTCTTGCCTTCTGCCAAGAGCAAACAGAGGGGCTCAATATAGCAAGAATCACAAAAGAGGAGTAGGAGAAAAAATACATTATATTAAATAAAAACCCTCTTAAACATATTTCCAAAGCTGGCATTCTGATTTTAAAGATCTGAAATTCTATATTTATAGAGTCCTAACTCAATTTGTCACTAAATACATCAAAGCAGGTACCTGGACACCCACAGTAAAGTGAGCTGAAGGACTACCACTTTCATTCACAAGTACAGGGGACTTCTCTTAATTTGTGACATCTCTAATAAGGGGTCATGGTCAAAAGAGTGTGGCAACAAGCAAGGAGAGCAGCAGCTGTCCTTGAACTTTTCTTAGGCAGGGAAGAGACAGAAACTGAGAAAAGTCCCAAACTGAGATATATAACAAACACTGTGGGGAAGAAAAGAGCTTTTTAAACAATACTCACTCACTATCACCCTTTATGCTAGGCTTTTATTTCAACAAAATTCTAAGGTACAACAGCAATTTTCATATCTTATCATTAGTGTAAAAACAGGGTTTTTCCTCTCAGACTGAATGGGTACTTCCAAATTGTATATAACCTCTAGCTTTAGATATTCACTGTTCTCAAAAGAGTTAAGCCTATAGAAAGTACACTCACTTTGCACAGCCTCCTTCTGCTGTGAAATTTACAGAGAAGGGTGCTTAATTAGCAGCTGTTCATTCCTGCTTGTATCACCAACTGCTCTCAACAGTTTCTCAACACATGGATAATTAAAGTATGATGATGACATTGTCCCAAAGATTAGTAGTATATCATAGAAGATGTGGGTGGTAGTCCTTATGATGGTTTTACTTGGGAACTTAACAAGTAATTCATGTTTGACTTGACTGTGATAAATTTTAGAACAAACCAGTGAACTAACCACATTAGTGGAACTTCCAGTAAATAGCAAACACATTACCTAGAGCAGTTTCTATTTTCCTGTTCATGTTCCTGAGTACTCTACAATATATGCATCATAGTGTTTAAGCCCCCAAATCATTCTAATATGGAGGTGAATATCTCCTCCATTCTAATATGTGAATATCACAATATTCACAATTTACACAGTGATGCCATAGATGATTAGGTTTTAACTGGAAGTCCATCTAATAGTAGAAAAGCTATCCATTTACTAGATTCTTATTGTTAATACTATTAATAATTGAAACTTCTGGCCAATATGAAGGTGTAGTAGGTAGATATACTTTGCCTCCTCACACAACCGAAAGAAGGACAACTAAACATTTAAAAACAAAAAACAACCAGAACTGCCAGAAAATGGAACTGTATGGAAGTCCGACATCCAAGGAGGTAAAGAAGAAACATTCATTCAGACTAGTAGGAAGGGCAGAGACAGCAGCTGAGGCAGAGAGGACTCGTGGCAAGACAGGGGCTGGCAGACCAGGCAGTCCCACATCTGCATGCAGATAAACTGGGAGGAACAACTAGGGAGCAAGGCAGACTGCACAACCCAGGGTTCCAGTGTGGGGAGATAAAGCCTCGAAACTCTGAAAACACCTGTGGGGGTTGCAGTGGTGGCATAAACTCCCAGCCTCATGGGAGAGTTTGTTGGAGAGACTCACAGGATCCTAGAACGTACACAAACCATCCACCCGGGAATCAGCACCAGAAGGGCCCAATTTGATTGTGGGTAGCGGGGGAAATGACTGAAAGCTAGCAGAGAGCTGAGCAAGCTGTACTGTTTCCTCTCAGACCCTTCCCCACATACTGCACAACAGCCACATAGGTTGCCCCACCCTGGTGAATACCTAAGGCTCCGCCCCTTACTAAGTAGCAGGTGCAATTAGACAAAGAAATATAGCCCAAATGAAGGAACAGATCAAAACTCCAAAAATAGAACTAAGCGATGAAGAGATAGCCAACCTATCACATACAGAGTTCAAAACACTGATAATCAGGATACTCACAGTAATGGTTGACTATGGTTGCAAAACAGAGGAGAAAGTGAAGGCCATGCAAAGTGAAATAAAGAAAAACATGCAGGGAACCAACAGTGAAGGGAAGGAAACCAGGAGTCAAATCAATGGTATGGGCCAGGAAAAAGAAAGAAACATTTAACCAGAACAGAATGAAGAAACAAGAATTCAAAAATATGAGGAGAGGCTTAGGAACCTCCGGGACAACTTTAAACATTCCAACATCTGAATCACAGGGCTGCCAGAAGGAGAAGAGGAAGAGCAAGAAATTAAAAATATATTTGAAAACATAATAAAGGAGAACTTCCCCAATCTGGCAAAGGAAATAGACTTCCAGGAAGTCCAGGAAGCTCAAAGTCCCAAAGAAGCTGGAACCAAGGAAGCACACAACAAGGCACATCACAATTACATTACCCAAGATGAAAGAGAAGGAAAGACTCTTAAAAGCAGCAAAAGGAAAGAAGAGAGTTACCTACAAAGGAGTTCCCATAAGGCTATCCGCTGATTTCTCAAAAGAGACCTTACAGGCCAGAAGGGGCTGGAAAGAAGTATTCCAAGTCATGAAAGGCAAGGACCTGCATCCAAGATTGCTCTATCCGGCAAAGCTTTCATTTAGAATGGAAGGGAAGATAAAGTACTTTCCAGATAGAGTCAAGTTAAAGGAGTTCGTCATAATCCAGCCCTTATTATATGAAATGTTAAAGAGACATATCTAAGAAAAAGGAGATGATCAAAACTATGTACAATAAAATGACAACAAATTCACAATTGTCAACAGCTGAACCTCAAAAACAAAAACAAACTAAGCAAACAACTAGAAAAAGAAAACAATGACAGAAATGGAGATCACATGGAGGGTTATCAGTGGGGAGGGGGAGAGGAGTGGGGAAAAGGTACAGCGAATGAGAAGCATAAATGGTAGGTACAGAATAGACAGGGGGAGGTTAAGAATAGTGTAGGAAATGTAGAAGGCAAAGAACTTATATGTACAACACATGGACATGAACTAAAGGGGAGGAATGCTGGTGGGAGGAGGGGTACAGGGCAGAGGGGAATAAAGGGGAGAAAAAATGGGACAACTGTAATAGCATAATCAATAAAATATACTTTTAAAAATTATATTGGTAATTATTTTGACTTTCTAAATAAAACACATTAAAATATAATTGTTCCAAAGTATTTGAAAATAATTCACCAAGTTATTTTTATATCTCAAAAAATGTGGAAAAAATAATCAGGCAAAGAAATTAAAATTGTATATAATAACTAGGGCTAGAATTTAAGTGCTGCCTGTGCTCCCCAAGCCCATTCTAGTGACAAGAACACAAAATACTCACACAGAGAGGGGACTGGCAGTTCCCCGAGGGGAGGGCGTTTGGGGCCCTGGGTGAAAGAGGTGAAGAAATTAAGGACTACAGATTGGTAGTTACAAAACAGTCCCAGGGACATAAAGTACAGCACAGGGAATATAATCAGCAATACTGTGATAGCTATGTATTACGGTACAAGTTGCGCACTGGAAATATTGAGGGGAACACTATGTAAAGTATGATTGTCTAACTACTAAGCTGTACACCTGGAACCAACACAAAATCAAATAGAAAGGAAAAGAACACAAGAGACTCAAAATATAGTGGTGCTCTACAAAGATTTTGATGAAAATATGACTGCAGGTCAAATTACATTTTTAAAAATACACCCACTAAATATATAGTAAAAATTTGATGTAGTTAGCTTATGGATGTCAGTCATATCCTGTCATTGTCATTTTTTTTCTGTAAGGTCTTCTAAAAAATAATGATAGGTAAGAAGTGGGGGATGGGGCAGGGGAGAGCAACAGGGAAAAAGGCAGGACAACTCTAACTGAGCAACAATAAAAAAATAAGGGGTCAACAATCCATGGTGCAGGTGAAAATAACCTACATGTCATGCCACCTCAAGCCTCAAGCCTGTCTCTAGGTTCTTAGAGATACATATGCCTATGAGTACTGCAATCCAAATGACCATGTTTGTACTTATTTCAGTAATGGGAAATACAGATTCCACAATAGTCAAACTAATCATGAAGGTATCCAAGCAACCAGAAATAACCCTATACTAAGAAAAAGAAAATATTGGGTGAATTCATCTGATGTATTTTACTCTTATGACCAGTTCCCAGGGAACAGTCTCCCTCATTCTTAGCATAAACTTCAAGTTCATCTCCATTGTCTTAAGCCATCTATGGCATCAACAGGCTGCTTTTATCCTTCCCATTCCTGTCTTCTTGGCGTACTTGTGTTTTGTTAAGTGTGTGCCATAAACTTTGTGAGTGCACTACCCTTAAATCCTGCCAAAGCCTGCCAAATAGGACTCACTGATCATTTACTTTTTAAAAAGGAGACTGACAGTGACCAGAGGGGAGGGGAGGGAGAAGGGGATAAGGGTGGAAAGAAAGGGAAGGGACTATTTGAAGAACATGTATGAGTGACCCATGGACATGGACAACAGGGTGGGAATTGACTGTGGGAGCAGGGGGTGGGCTGGGCAGAGGGGGAAAAACTGGGACAAGTGCAATAGAATAACAAAAAAGATGTCTCTTTCGAGGAAAACTGTTGTAAAACCTATGTTAACCTACTTAGGTCCTTTGGTATTTTTTAAGTAATTCAACTTATAAAAATGTAATTGATAAAAATTTCAGATATATCGCACTTGAGTGAAGCATTCTAAATTAAGACAAGTATAGCCCTTATAACTGCATAAACCTGTTCTGTCAACCACAATCTATATTCAATACCATCCCGTACCAGTTTCAGATGTACAACAAAGTGGAAGCATCATTCTTTATAGAGTTTGATCAATCTTTGAGCTCTAAAGTCTTTTACATAAACAAGTTATTCGCATGAATAGTTTCTTAGAGATACATATGCCTATGAGTACTGCAGTCTAAATGACCATGTTTGTATTTATTTCATTAATGGGAAATACAAATTCCACAATAGTTAAATTAATCATGAAGGTATCCAAGCAACCAGAAATAACCCTGTACTAAGAAAAAGAAAATATTGGGTGAATTCGTTTGATGTATTTTACTCTGTGATCCCCTGATATTCATAGCAACTTATGTAGCATCTCCAGAATACATTTTCACATAAAACTAAAAAATAGAAATAAATGAGCATCTACTGTGTGTCAGAATCTGTGCTGTGCCCCAGTATTCAGTAAAAGACAGAGTTTGTGTATATAGCTGATACATTTTCATACTATTCCCTTGATATTTCCAGAGTCAACACAACAGTACAAATTTTAGCACAGTACTGAGCATACAATATGTGCTAAATATATACTTACTTGACTGATAGTAAAATACCAAAATTCATTTAAAACTAATAATTTTAGTTGATTCCACTCTTGCCCCGCCTTATATTGTGGGATTAGCAGACAGTAATATGTCCCAAAGCAACAACAACAACAACAAAAAAAAGAATTCTATATTCTTGATGAAGATACAAAGGAAGAATGGAAAGAAAACATGCTCTTATGTTATATTATGAGTATAATACATTTTTCTGTCACTGGCAACATGTAATAAAAATAAATAATACATGTTAAAGGAGTAAAATAAATTTAGCATGCTGGCTTTTGAAGTCAGAGAATGTTTAAACTGCCAAAGCACTATATAGTAAGTATTAACTAAACTTTATGATACTATTCTTGAAGTTACATTATTTTTGGTTATATTACCTGAGCCAGAAACAACTTTCTTCATATTTTTGCACCATGTGGGCTTCTACTCCAAAGTTGTAACAGAGAACAAGAAGATAGTTGAGCTGCAATTAAAAATATATATATATGTCAGATTTATGATTTCCTTAACATGAAAATATCTATAGAGCCCTGACTGGTGTGGCTTAGTGGGTTGGATGTTGTCCTGCAAACTGAAAGTAGCTGGTTCAATTCCTGATCAGGGTACATGCCGGGGTTACAGGCCAGGTTCCCGAGAGGCAACCAATCAATGTTTCTCTCACACATTAATGTTTCTTGCCCTCTCTTTCTCCACCCCTTCCTTGCACTCTAAAAATAAATAAATAAAATATTTAAAAATTATATCTATAGAGATCATATTGGGCTTCTGGTAAAGACGGCAGCCAAGATAAATGCAGTACTCGCATCCTTCTATGACCATATCAGAATTACAATTTAACTGCAGAACAACCATCATTCAGAATCACCTGAAATCTAGCTGAACAGAAGTCCTATAACTAAAGATGTACAAAAGAAGCCACACTGAAACTGGTGGGTGGGGCAGAGTCATGAACAGGCTGGTGCCACAGCCATGTGTGGCAGTTAAAAATTAGGAGGAATATCTTGGCTGCTGAGGTCCTCCTAGAGGAGGGAGGCATCCCAGGCCCACTCCAGGCCCCTATGACCAGGTTTCCAGTGCCAGGAAGAAAACTCCCCATATCTCCTGGCTGTGAAAACCAGTCAGGATTCCTTTGCTTATTCCTCCCCCCACAGAGTCAGCAGGCAGGCACACTACCTGCATTTCCATCAAGCTGGCTCACACTGTTCACACAGCCCTGGTGATTCCTTGACACCTCACCCCACTCAACTTCCAGGCTTTCCCAAGCCATTTCCAGTGACTGTGCCATACAAATAGCCTGTATTGGCTCATGCTGCAGACTTTCCTAAAATCTCTCAAAGGTCCAAAACCCCAAACAACAGCATATGGCCTCAGTGTCACCCATATCTCTTGCTAAGCAGCCCCAAGCCCAGCACTAGTGGCACCCAGCCTTGGTTCACAGCTTGGCTTCCCCTGGGCACCTCCAAGTCCAGCACAAGTGGCAGCGTTCTGCATATCACTCTATAGGTCATGCCAGGTTGCTCCAGGCAGGGCACAGGTGCTGGCTGATCTTAGCCTGCACCACCTGGGAGATGCCAGAACCAGCACACCTGGTAGACAGGTACAGACCGTGCCAGAGAATCACCAAACCACCCCCACGAGCAACACACTCAAGGGACAAACTCAGTGGGCACCAGAGTGTCACTGAAGGATTCTGCTCCCTGGGGTCAGCACCTACACAGCAGCTACAGTCAGGGTAAGTCCTTGCAACTAACTGATCAGGGGGGCAGGGCAAATCCCCCTTATTGACATGCCAATGGCAATCAAAGCTCAACTACAAAAGGAGTATGCACATAGCCCATGTGGAGGAATGTACCTGGAATGCCCAGTTTGGGTGACTAAGGAGGCTGTGCCACTGGACCCTACAGGACACCTACTATACATATGGCCACTCAACCAAGACTAGGAGAAATAGCAGTTCTACCTAATACATAGAAATAAGCACATGGAGACAACTAGCCTGAGGAGACAAAGAAACACATCCCGAATAAAAGAACAGAACAAAACTCAAGAAAAAGAACTAAATAAAATGGAGACAAGCAATCTACCAGATGCAGAGTTCAAAACACTGGTTATAAGGATGCTCAGTGAACTTAAGGGAAGAGCAGAGGAACTTAGAACAGTAACAAAGAGACAGGAAACATAAAAATGGAGATAGAAAACATAAAAAAGCCAGAAATAAAGAATACAATGACTGAAATGAAGAATACATTATAGGGAATCAACAGCAGTGTAGACAGATGAAGCAGAGGATCAAATCAGCAATTTGGAAAGTAAGGAAGCAGAAAACACCCCAGCACAACAACAAAAAGAAAAAAGAACCTAAAAACTGAGGATAGTTTAAGGAGCCCCTGGGAAAGCTTCAAGAATACCAACATTTGTATCACGGGGGTGCCAAAAGGCGAAGAGAGAGAGCAAGAAATTGAAAACTTATTTGAAAAAATAATAATGAAAAATTTCCCTAACCTGGTGAAGGATATAAATATACAAATCCAGTAAGCACAGAGAGTCCCAAACAAGATGGACCCAAAGAGGCCTACACCAAGACATGTCATAATTAAAATGCTGCAGGTTAAAAGACAAAAAGAGAAACTTAAAAGCAGAAAGAAAAATGCAGTTAGTTACCTACCAGGGAGTTCCCATAAGACTGTCAGCTGATTTCTCAACAGAAACTTTGCAGACTAGAAGAGATTGGCAAGAAGTGTTCAAGTAATGAAAAGCAGGGACCTACAGCCAAGATTGCTCTACCCAGCAAAGCTATTATTTAGAATGGAAGGATAAAGAACTTCTCAGGCAAGAAAAAGCTAAAGGAATTTATCACCACCAAATCAGTATTACAATAAATGTGAAAGGATCACCTTTAAGAACAAGGAAAAAGGAATAAAAAAAAGAATAATAAGCCCTAGCCAGGTGGTTCAGTTTATTGAAGCATCATCCTGTACACCAAAAGGTTGCAGGTTTGATCCCTGCTCAGGGTGTATACAGGAGGCAACCAATTGGTGTTTCTCACATCAATGTTTTTTTGTCTCTCTCCTTCCTTCCCTTCCTCCTTGCCTCACCCCTCTCTCTCTCACCATTCCTCTCTTTCTAAAATCAATAAACATATCATCAGGTGAGGATTTAAAAATATATGAATAATAACATGGCAACAAATACATATCAGTCAAAAATTACTTGAAAGGCAAATGGATTAAATGCTCCAATCAAAGGACAAACAGTAGCTGAATGGATAAGAAAACAAGACCCTTACATACTCAGTCTACAGGAGACTCACTTCAGATCAAAAGACAAAGACTGAAAGTGAAGATATAGAAAAAGATATTCATGAAAATAAAAAAAAAAGCTGGGGTAGCAATAAAACTTATACCAGACAAAATAGACTTTAAAATAAAAGCTATAACAAGAGACAATGAAGGACCCAGCAATTCTACTTCTGGGCATTTATCTGAAGAAACCCAAAACACTATATTGAAAAGACATATGCATCCATATATTCATTGCAGCACTATTTACAATAGCCAAGATATGGAAGCAGCCCAAGTGTCCATCAATAGATGAATGGATAAAGAAGTAGTATACAGGGGAATATGACTCAGTCATAAAAAAGAACAAAATCTTGCCATGTGCAACAGCATGGATGGACCTAGAGGGTATTTTGCTGAATGAAATTAAGTCAAACAGAGGAAGATAAATGCCATATAATTTCATTTATATGTGGAATCAAAAACAAAATAAACAAACAAGCAGACCAGAAACTTACTCAAAAATAGAGAACATTTTTGACAGTTGGCAGATCGGAGGAGGCTTAGGGAGATTGGAGAAATAGGAGAAAGGATTGAGAAATACAGATTGGTAGTTACAGAATAGTCATGGGGATGTCAAGTACAGCATGGGGAATATAGTCAGTAATATTGTCATAACTATGTATGGTGTCAGATGGGTACTAGATTTATCAGGGTGATCGCTTCATAAGTTATATAAATGTCTAATCACTGGGTTGTACTCCTGAAACTAATATAATATTGTGCATCAACTGTAATGGAAAAATTAAAAATATTAATTAAAAAAGATGAGATCATATGGGGTTAGGGTGGCCCCAAGTCCCATGACTGGTGTCCTTATTAATAAACCATGTGACATGACATCTACAAAGCATCCAATAAAGAAAAGAGAAGCCAAAAAAAAGTCACATGGAGACACTCAGACACACAGGGGAGACTGCCTTGTAAAGACAGAGGCAGAGATTGGAGTGATGCATCTGCAAACCAAGGAATGCCAAAGATTGCCCAGATGCTGGAAGAGGCAAAGAATAATTCTTTCCTAGATCCATTAGAGGGTGCATGGCCCTGCGGACACCTTGACTTGAGTCTGCAAGCCTCTAGAATTGGGAGAGAATAAATTTCTATTTTTTTAAGCAAAAAGAAATCCAGTATGGCTACATAATTAATGTGTCCAATTATAATAGCAGTTCAGTCTTTAAGACATACTTCAAGTGTTCTGTACATCACAATAATCCATTCTTCCTTATCAAACTGTCTCAATCTATTTAAAGAGGAGCTACAAAATATTCAGGATGGGACATTAGTTATGTATGAAAAAGTAATATGATATGTTACTAATAAACTGAAAGGTCCTTTAATAACAGGAACTGGAAAATCTAATCATTTCCCAGCAAAAGGAGAGGCTAAAATGCTTCTTAGGTTGTCAGATTCAGAAAAAGGCTTTAGATTAGAGAGTATATTCAAAGCCAAAAAAGGTCACCTTGAGAAGAAAAAAAGTATTTTTTCCCAAAATTAAGACAACTTCAAAAAGTTCTAAAGTTCTGAAATGTGTCCAAAGCACTTTTTTAGTCATAAGACTTATTTAGAAAGAATTAGTTTAATGGACCCTCTTTAACAACAAACATTTTCTTTACATAAATTACCATTGAGATAAAACTAGGAATATGCATGTGAATGACGACACAGGGAAATACTCTTTTATGAGTTAATCAGTATCTCTGTCTCTGCCTCAATGCCGTATCTTTGAGAGTTTTCATCAGTCAAAATACCAGCAAATGGCATAAGAGAAAAAAATTAATTCTAATAGTTTATCCAAGTATCCCCCCTTCAAGGAACCATCTATCCAGAATCTGATTACACCCATATAATGTAAGTTTTATCTCAGTGAGACTACAGAAGCAGATTGCTACTTAGGAATCTGAATTCTGAGACCAGTTATTCATAACTAATATGTAAAGACCTGTCTTCCTTCAAAAAAAGGTTCCCCTTTGAGTTACAGTACATTCAGAAGTCCAGTATGCATGACTGAGCACATCAGACCTACTGTATATTTAAATCTAAAATAAAGGGTAGTCTTGGTAGTGACGTCTGCCAAAAATCTAGAAGTACTTAAACGCATTCTTGGCATTTCAGTGGAAAAAGCTGAACTCATTCTATGCCCCAGAACCCATAGGTTCACACAAGGACACGCCAATTATGTAGTTAAACTGGAATTATGCAGCCAACACCCACTTGCTGCAGAGAGGCCTGCAACTAATTGTACAGAGCAAAATGGAAAATAAAGCTTTTGGTGAACATTTAAGTATACTGCATTTTTATTCAATTTCCTCAGTATTTGTCTCTGCCCTCAGAATCCCTACAAGTGTACTTACATTAAATGCTACTTCCTAGGGTAGAAAACAATACACAATAATAAACTTATGAGAACTTACAAAATCCTAAAATACGTTTCAAGAGGCCCATGGCATATATTTTTAAAGCTTTTATTTATTTATCTTTAGAGGGGAAGGGAAGGAGAGAGGCAGACAAATATCAATGTATGGTTGACTCTAGTGCGTCCCCTGCTGGGAACTGGCCTGCAACCCAGGTGTGTGCCCTGACTGGGAATCGAACCGCGATCCTTTGCTTTGCAGGCCCACGCTCAATCCACTGAGCTACAACAGCCAGGGCCCATGGCATATGTTCAATGTAACAACAAAAATAATCTTTTGACTACCAATACTCCCCATTCACTCATTCATTTATACATCCCATAATAAATATTTACTAAGCATTTCCCAACTATTAGGTATCAGAACTACATCAGTAAACAAAACAAAAATCTGTCCTCATGAAACATTTCTAATGGGGTACGAAGCACTAAGATTCATAAAAATACCTTTCAAAAATATGTTCCTAGTCTTCTATAGAGTGCTAACATCTCATTTTGCAAGCACTATACAATGGAAATAAAAATACAAAAATAGATCTCTAAGTGTATTGTATATTGGTTTTTACTAATACATTATGGGATCCCCAGGACCCATGGGATCTCTAGAACCTCCCCCACTGCTACATCTCCAGGCCCAGAAATTTCAGCTCCGACTGAATACCTACTTTACAATGCCAAAATGAGATTATATAGAATGATCACTAACTTTCCACTCTGTTACAAGGCTTTTTATTTTTAATTAACTAGATAACTTTATTTTCTGCAAATTATTTTGTAAATTGGGTTTTTAAAATTCAGTAAACACCAACCTGCTCTTATTTTTCCAGTTCCAAACTCTAAACTATTTTTGTGTGATTTTGTTGTCTTTTAAACATTTATAGGTTAAATTACAGTAGTGTCATAATAATTGAATGATAATTGCCTGGCTTTCTTTCTTACTGGCTTTAAGACATTTACCTTCTAATCCCTCCATTATTCAGCTTTCTCCAATTCTCAGATTATCTCAGTAATAATCAACAATAGACCATTAGTTATTTCTCCTGATACTCTAAAATACAACTTTCAAAATGCTTTATTTGCCTCTGAACAATAAGCATTATTTCCGCCTTCAAGTCAACACCCTACAGTAATTCCTAATCTAGTCTTGGGATACAGGAAGGATGTCTCAGGGGGGGAAAAAGAGCTGGTTTACTTAACTAATTAATTCCTTTTAAAACACTGTGTTAGGCCCTGGCCGGGTAGCTCAGTTGGTTAGAGTGCCATCACATATGCCACTGTTGCAGATCTGATCCCTGGTCAAGGCACATACAAGAAGCAACCAATGAATGCATAAATGGGTAGAACAACAAAATCCATGTCTCTCTCTCTCTCTTAAAAAAACCCCACAAGTTAGCTCTTCTCCAACCTTTACCTAATCATTTCCTTTCATTATCAGATTTCCTGTTCTAGATTTTCAGTTCCCTTGTCTAAAACTTAAGCACATTAAAAAGAAAAACACCCTAAATACTTTCTCTGACCTTTGGAATTAAAATGACTTTGCTAACAGTTTAGTCCTATCAACCAAATAAGACAACTATTAACTCTGGACTTAAAGGTCTTTTACTAGTAGCCCCATCTTGATGAAGGCATACTCTTTTGTTATATATGCTATGTTCTCTAATTCATCTCTTTCATCTCTGTGTACTTTTTTTTCCCTTCATCAGCTCTAACACTGCACAAAATATCAAAAGTTTTCTTTCCCTACACACCACCGAAGAATCTCCTGTCATCTCTTTCAATACCCAATTCAATGTCTATTGACTCTACAAAGCATATTAAAGAAACTTCTCTGTCCTCTAGTAATTTATGACGTGAAATAGACATCAATGGAGCTGAAAGAGATGGTAGAAACATGCGAGTGCAAACCATCTCAGAAATTGTACAGATCAAATTATTAGAATTAGTAAGAGAACTCAGACAAGTTACTGGATATTAAATAAACATCTATAAAAACTGCATCCTTATACACCAATGACAAAAAAAAATTCAAAAATATAATCTTTAAGCCCTGGCCAGTGGTGACTCAGTTGGTTGGAGCCTCGTCCTGCACACAAAAAAGTTTGTGAGTTCCATCCCCAGTCAGAACATATACCTAGCCTGTGGGTTTCGTCCCCAGTTGGGGGACATGTGGGAGGCAACTGAGTGATATTTCTTTCTCTCTCTTTCCCCTTTCCTCTCTCTCTAAAATCAATAAAAAAATATATCCTTAAGTACAGATTTTTTAAAAAGTTAAAAAATATAAAATCTTTAATATATCATTTATGCTAACAATAGAATGTGAAAATTACAAAACTATGTTGAAATACATTAAAGATTATATAAATTAAGATATATCAAACTCATGGGTAGGATGACTCAATATTATAAAGATAATGAACCTCTCCAAATGAATCAATAAATCCAATGGCAATTCAATCAATATCCTAGTAGTTTTTCATCAAACTTGACAAGCTAACTCAAAAAATTAATATGAAAGAATAAAAGGCCAAGAACAGCTAAGACAATACTGAAGAAGAACAAAGTAGAAGAACTTGTCTGTGAAGTTTGTCAGATGCTAATCTAATGTTGTATGAATCTGGTCACTTGGCTTGTTGGTTTTGGGCCCCTTGGGATAGACTCCAGCACAGACCCATGTCAAACACTGTCTGTGCCTGGCCCTTGGCAACTGCTTGAAGCTACAAGCAATCCACATTTGTGGCTGCTTCTGCTGGGCCTGGCTGTGCGTGGAAAGGTCCAAGGTGAACTTCAAGGCTGACTTTTACCAGGACCAGGCCTGGGGGTGGGCCAGCAAATGTACCAAGGCACCCCAGAATTCGTCTCCACCTGCCACTTCTGTGATTTTCTGGCCTAAATCTATAACATGGTCTAATCACAAGGAAACTGTGAACACCCAAATTAAGGGTGGCAAAGTTGAAGAAATATTATTTAAGGATACAAATGTGAAACTAGTAGATAAATAAGTTATGAAGATCTAATGCACAACACAGTCAACGGTCCCGTATTATAAATTTCAAAATTGCTGAGAGACCAGAGATTAACTGTTCTCAATACACACCAGAAAATGACCTGTGACCTGGCAAATGTGTTAGCTAGCTAGTGTCACTGCAGTAATCATATTGCAATATATAACTGTATCAAACCAACACATCACACACCTCAACCTTACACAATGTGATATGGCCGATTATATGTCGATAAAATTTTTAATGAAAAATATTAAGTTATGCTCTGTAAAATGTCTGATCTCTAATCTTCTAAACTGCCAAGGTTATGAAAGTGAATGCAAGAGTGAGGAAGTGTTCCAGATAAAAAGAAACTAGGGACCAGGTACAATCCCAGATTGAAGCCATTCTGTATAAATGACAGTACTGGGAAACTGGAATGGGTTCTCTGGGCAAAGGTTATACAGCAGTTCTTTAAACTATTTTTGGAACATTTTTGTAAATATGAAATTACTTTAAAATTTTTACAGCTGAGAAGAATACCTAGCATCTAATTGGCAATATATAAATATTAACTGAATTAATAAGGTCTACATGATAACATGGAATTACGGGTAAAATAAGACCAGTCTCACAAGCAAGCACAATTTATGGAGCCCTGGGAACATTCTCCTTAACATCCAAATATATCTTTGTTACCAATTCCCTCTGTGATAGTAAAACATGAAGTAGGCATAGGCACTGAAATAGGGGAGAAAGAATAGAAAAGGCAGATAAAGCAGAAAAATAAAAACTGACTAACTCTGGAAATTTGATGAGATACAGTCTGGGAAGCAGGTTTTATTTATCCTATCAAATATCTCACACTTCCAAATCCCAATATAGTAAAATACTATAGCAGTGATATTATCAACTGCTCGTTAAACTTGCCAGCAGATAAATAAACTTATTTTTTCTTTCTTTTTATCACAAAATATGGAGGAAATACTATCAAAATGGTTTCATAATACCAGGGAAAGCAAAGAAATTTTAAGAAATAACGCATATTTATTTTTAAACACCTTTCCTAGTATAAGAAGAACCCCCCAAAAACCAGAATTATCTTCTAGAGGGTGGTCCCTTTGTAGTACAGACTTCCCCCGCTAGGTGAGTGTTCTAGGGACCCATTTGTATCAGTGCACCAGCTGGTGTTGTTGTGAGAGGCTGTGTTCGGCTTCAGTGAAATTTTTTTTGAAGACTCAACACGTTTGCCCATTTCATGATGGGTGATTTATGAGCACAGCTGCCCACACTGCTGAGTGTTCAGCAGTTTTTGACCAAAACCAACATGATCCCCATGCCCTACCCTCCCTATTCACCCAATCTCACCCCGAGCAACTTTTTTTTTGGCTCCCCAGATGAAAAAACTCCTCAAAGGGAAACATTTTGCAGATGTGGAAGAGATGAAACAAAAAACAGCAGAAGCACTAAAATGCATCAAAATTGATGAGTTCAAAAACTGTTTTGAGCAGGGAAAAAATGTCTTGATAGGTGTACTGCATCAAATGGAGAGCACTCTGAAGGGGCCTGAAGTTTAAGCATGTAAGAATGAATATACAACTTTTTATAAATAAATTGTTTTGGGGGGATCCTCTCTTGTATAACAAGTGAAGCAAAATATTTCAAAGATCAGCTAAGTAGACTGATTTCAATATAATCTCTGAAGGGTTGCATAAAATAGCGATAATTCTTCCTAAAACTTGACATATTTTCAAACTCTTCAAGATTAAATGCAGAAATTTCACTCACCATTTTAGGGACCCTCATCAACATATCTTTGCAACGCAGTATAAATGTACTTGCTGTTTGAAAATCCCCTTGAATAACTGCCTGGGAAAGTAAAAAATGTCAATAATTAGTTCAAATGAAATAACAAGCTATTTGTCTACAAGCCAATTTTAACATATTTCAACTGTTATTTAAAAATCTTAATTTGTTTTCTAATTCTTTGGTCTAGCTAAACATAATAACTGGCTCAAAATACAGAGAAATAAGAGGCAAAAGTCTTGGGTAACACAAAATTGACACTGAATGACTGGAAGGCATTTACTTTTTGTGGAAATGTCAAAATTGGTGTACAATTCTATGTTATTATGATATAATACTACGTCTAACAGACACTTCCTGGGATTGAATAGATCTTGTATTAGAGGAATTTTTAATGTTAAATAGCAGTATTTTGTCCTAAAACAGGCTCACAATAACCTCACAGTCTAAATTGCTCTGAATGTCTGCTATTACCATAAAGGCAGTTTAGTACAACCTAATCTTGGAGCCAGAAGAGTTACTCTGATATTTATTATGCATAGCCTTGAACCTTATGCTCTCATGGCTTCAATTTCCTCATCTATAAAATGAGGACACCGTACTAGCTTACCTCTAAACTCTTTCAACATTTTTGTAATTTTCAGTGCACTAGTCTTGCACCTCTTCTGTGAAATTTATTTGTAAGTATAATTTCTAAATAAAATTATCCCTATTTTCAGATGACATGATCTTGTATATAAAATATCCAAAGAATATTTTAGAAACCACAAAACTTGAATAAACAAGTCCAACCAGGTTACAGGGTACAATATATAAAAATCTATTGTATATCTCTCCATTAGCAATGAGTAAACCAAAAATGATATTAAGAAATTAATTCCACTTAAATTAGCATCAAAAAACAAAATAATTGGAAATACATTTAACAAAAGAACTGTTAGGGCCTGTACACTGACAAAAAACAGTTGGAAGAGATTAAAGAAGACCTAAATAAACAGAAACACATCCCATGTTCACAGACAAGAAACCTTAATACTCTTAAGATGGCAATATCCCCTAAGTTGAACTACAGATTCAATACAAGTGCCATCAAAATTCTAGCTGGCTTTCTTTGCAGAAATTGATTTGCTGATCTGAAAATTCATGTGGAAATTGAAGGGATGCAGAATAGGCAAAACCATTTTGAAAAGAACAAGGATGCAGGGCTCACACCTTCCTATTTCGAAACTCACTACAGAGCTAGAGTAATCAAACCTGTGGTACTGACACAGAGATCAATAGAACAGAATAGAGAGCCCAGAAATAAATCCACACCTTTATAGTCAGTTTTCAACACAGGAAGCAAGTACATACAATGGGCTAAAGATATTTTATTCAATAAATGGTGCTAGGAAAATTGGACAGATACATGCAGAAAAATGAAACTAGATCCCCTGCTTATACCACACACAAGAATAACTTCAAAATGGATTAAAGACTTAAATATTAGACCCAAAAATATTAGACCCAAAACCATAAAAATCCTAGAAGAAAACATAGGCAGTAATATCTCAGACATTGCTTGTAGCAATATTTTTCTGATATATCTCCCCAGGCAAAGGAACAAAAGAATAAATAAACAAATTGGACTACATCAAACTAAAAAGGTCTTGCACAGCAAAGGAGACCAACAAAATAAAAAGACAGCCCATTGAATAGGAGAATATATTCTTTGTCAATACATCTGATAAGATTAATATCCAAAATTCATGAAGGACTTACAAAACTCAATACCAAAAATAACCTCATTTTAAAATGGGCAGAGGACCTGATTAGACATTTCTCCAAAGAGGACATAGATAGATGAAACAATGCTCAATGTCATTATGTGGAATTCACATAGTGGAATTCACAATATGAAATTTTATGTCCCCACAAAAAATCCTGTATACAAATGTTCATGCCAACCCCATTTGCAATAGGCAAAAACTTCAAACAACCCAAATTCTTTCAACAGTGAATGGCTAAACAAACTGTGGTAAATCTACACCACTATAGAATATTACTTACAAATACAGTACAAACTATTGATATGCAAAACTTGGGTGACTGTCAAAGAAATTATGCCACGTTAAAAAGGCCAATACCAAAAGGTTACATACATTACATTTATATAACATTCCCAAGTGACAAAATTTATAGAGGTGGAGAATAGGTTATTGGTTGCCTGGTATTGGAGTTGGGGGACTGCGTATAACTACAAGGGATATTTTTGGCGAGGGAACTGTTCTGTATCTTGATTGTGGTGGTTACATGAATCTATCCAGGTGATGAAACAGCATAGAACTATAGAAACACACACAAGGTCCTGTAAAACTGGTGAAATATGAATAAGGTTCATGGATTGTAGCAATGTCAATTTACTAGTTTGACAATGCACTATATTTATACAAGATGCTACCACTGAGGAAAACTGGGCAACAAGCACAACAGACTTCTCCTGACTATTTCTGCAACTTCCTGTGAATCTCTAATTTTTTCAAAATAAAAAGTATTTAAAAATCATATTACTTAATATCACCATTGCTTTTATCATAAAAGTTTAAGTATCTGGACCTGGCTGGTATAGCTCAGTGGATTGAGCACGGGCTGTAAACCAAAGGGTCGCCGGTTCAATTCCCAGTCAGGGCACATGCCTGGTTGCAGGTCAGGTCCCCAGTGTGGGGTGTGCGAGAGGCAACCACACATTGATGTTTGCCTCCGTCTCTTTCTCCCTCCCTTCCCCTCTTTCTAAAAATAAATAAATAAAATCTTCTTTTAAAAAAGTTTAAGTATCTGGAGGCTGTCAAGTTCATGGTGGAGGTACAAGTTTTCCAAAATTCTAATTGTTACTTAAAAATTAAATTTTATTGCTGACAAGAAATACTGTCAGTGCTTTCCTTGACGTCACATTCTCACTTCATTCATTTTTGTGAGAATGTCTGCTAGATACCCAAGTCTAAATGAACAAATTTACCTGTCATTCTTTCCAGTAAAAATGGTATTCTGTGAAAACAAAGGTAGTTAATTCAGCTCACAAGTCAAACAATCACGTAAGGGCCTTTCCTGAAGACAACCATCGGACTTTGCTATGCCGAAGTGCTCTCTTCCCTTTTCTTTGTGTAGAATATTAAAACAATATGCATTGAAATTTCAAGATTTAATAAAATCAAATATTTTTACTAAATAACAAAGGGTATTTTTAAGTTAAAACTAGTGTTCTTTTTACTGTAAGTATGTAGCGGTGACGAACACAATGACTACTAGGAGTGTGCCATTGTCTTGGTTCATGTTAAAAGGGCCAGAAATTCTACCTACCATTGCTTCTGCACCCTGAGTACAAATGCCAACATAGCAAAAAAGGGGCAAATAATGTCTTAGAATTATTATGAAAATCGTTTTGACCGCACAGCGACAACATGAATGGACCAGGGAGAGTACTAATTTCTTGAATAGCTTCACCATCCACTGAGCCTTTAAATTCCTACAGATTGTCTTCCAATTTTATCTTGCTACTAAAACTGCTTTGTGTGACCACTATCATCTTCATAAATGCCAGTTCCAATAGCCCTTTCTTCCACCTCATTTTCCTTTATTTCTCCGAAACACTGGCTACCGTCGATCATCCCCTTTTCCCTGAAATGATTTTTCTTTTCTCACTGTTCTAGTCCTCCTTCATCTCTCATGTCATCTTGCCCTTTTTGTTTGCTCTACTTTTTACTGTCCCCTCCCCAACGTGTAACTGCAGAATGAATCAGCTTTCTTATTATCCTCCCTTTTCTGCCTCCAAGGACAGAATGATTCAGACCTTCTCACGGAGTGTAAATGCTTGCTTGCTTCCATTACAATTTCTTCTACATCTACTCCCTTCCTTCCCATTGTTATTGCTACTACTGTAGTCCAGACTCTCACGACTTAATGCTTATACCATGCCTCCAATCTATTCACCTTTTCCACCCATCCTAAGCACTGTGGCCAGATTACTCTTCAATTCATGCCACCTCACCTCTTCCCCAAAACCTTCAACCACCCCAGGTCCTTTAGGAAAACAGAAAAAGTATTTTTTTTCCCAAGAGGTATATTGGGGCTTCTCAACTTGGCCCAACTTATTTCTCCAAGCTTAGTCCTTGTACAAATACCTTCCTTCAAATAAACTGGTCATTCAACATACCTTAAGTAAGACATCATATTTCTGCCTATAAACTTTGCTCCTGCTCAAGCCTTTGCTCTGTCTGGAATACCTTGTGCCCCTTTTCTACTTTTCTAAATCTCTTCCTTCCTCCAAAGTCCAAATCATGTCCTAAAAAAAAATCATTTTTATGTGTCTTCCCCCACCAACCCAGTCCACAATAATCTCCTTCCCTTTTCTATATTCTTATAGCACTTGTATAAACCAGCACTTCCCAATATTTCATATCTTGTATGAAATATTGTGCTATCACTCTTTTTTGGGGGGGACCAGGATGTCAGAGAGACATAATAGGAGAGCAGATTCTGCCCTGGCTGGTGTGGCTCAGTAGATTGAGTGCAGGCCTATGAACCAAAGGGTCACCACTTCAATTCCCAGTCAGGGCACATGCCTGGGTTGTGGGCCAGGTCCCCCGTAGGGGGCTCAGGAGAGGTAACCACACATTGATGTTTCTCTCCCTCACTTCCTCCCTCCCTTCCCCCTCCATAAAAATAAACAAATAAAAACTTTTTTAAAAATTAAAAATGTTAAAGGAATTAAACAAAACCTAAATAAATTGGAAGCCACCCCATATTCATAAATCAAAATACTTAACATTTTTTCCATACCAAAACTCTTCAAACTGACCAATAGATTCAACACTTGTTCCTATCAAAATCCCAGCTGGCTTCTTTGCATAAATTGACAAACTTATCCTAAAATTCATGTGGAAATGTAAGTGACCCAAAATAGTCAAAATAATCATGAAAGCCCTGGCTAATGTGGTTCAGTGGATTGAGTGCCAGCCTGCAAACTGAAAGGTTGCCAATTTGATTCCTGGTCAGGGCATATGCCTAGGCTGCAGGCCAAGCTGGTCGCATGTGAGAGGCAACCAATTGATGTTTCTTTCCCTCTCTCTCCCCCTCCCTTCCCTCTTTCTAAAATTAAGTAAATAAACAAATTTTAAAAATCAATAGTGTAAAAAGAAATCATGAAAAATAACTAAGTTGGAGAACTCATACTTTCTGATTTCAAAACATACTATACAGCTACTAGAATCAACACAGTGAGGTATTGGCATAAGATCAAAATGGAATAGAACCAAGAGTCAAGAAATAAACTCACATTTACGATAGACTGATTTTTGACAAGGGTGTCAAGGCCATTTAATGGGAAAAGAATAGTCTTTTCAATAAATGGTGCTGAGACAACTGGATAACCACAAGCAAAAGAATGAAGTTGGACCCCAACCTCACACCACACCTGAAAATTATCTTGAAATTGATCATAAATCTAAATGTAAGTGCTGAAACTATAAAATTCTCAGATATGGAGAAACTGGAGCCTTCATATACTACTGCTGGAAGTGTAAAATGGTATAGCCACTGTGGAAAACAGTCGTAAAGTTTCATAAAAAGTTAAACACAGAGTTGTTGTGTTATTCAACAATTCTACTCCTGGGTATGTATCTAAGAGAAATGAAAACATGTATACACAAAAATCTGTACATGAGTGTTCACAGTAGAGTTATTCACAATAGGTCAAAATTAAAAACAACCCAAATGCTCATCAAGAGATGAATGGGCAAACAAAACGTGGTATGACCACAGAATGGAACGTTATTTGGTAATAAGAAGATGAAATACTAATAAATGTTACAACATGGATTAACCTTGAAAACATGCTAAGTGAAAGGATCTAATCACAGAAGAGTACTTATAGTATGACTGCATTTATATGAAATGTCCATAAGAGGTAAATCTATAGAGACAGTAGATTAGTGATTGCTAGACTGGGATCAGGAGGAATGGGGAGTGACTGGTAATAGATAGGAGGTTGCATTTTGGGGTGATAAAAATGCTTCAATCTTAGATTGTGACAAAGACTGCATAATTCTGTGAATATACTAAATCCATTCAATTGCACATTCTGAATGTGTGATATTATAGCATATGAATTGTATCTTGATAAATTTGTTAAAAATAAAATAAGAGAAATATACTAGATGACATTTAAGGTCTCTTTCATTTCTAGAATTGCCTAAGTACAGAGCACAAACTCATCCTGGCTTATATTTTGTCAACTGAAAATGCACACCTAACTGATGGTGACTAAAGGAAGGAACCAGAAGCCAAACAGATGTAAAGTACAACTTCGAACACCGATAACAGATGACTTTAGTATTTTTTAAAGATCTTAATTATTTCTTAGAGTGAGAGGAAAGGAGGGAGAAAGGGAGAGAAATATTGATGTGCTAGAGAAACATCGATCAGTTGCCTCTTGCACACCAACAACTAGGGACCTGGTCCACAACCCAGGAGCATGCCCCAAACCAGGAATCGAACCAGCAACCTTTTGGTTTGCAGTCCAGCACTCACTCACTGAGCCACACCAGCCAGGGTGATAGCAGTGGACTTTTCAAAAACATCAGCAAAAAAACCCAGAACAATCACAAATGAGAAGGCTGTTATTACGCACATATTTTAGGCACATTCTGGATGTAAAAGAGTCACAGAGTTGAGTGTTTCAAGTACAGGCTACTGCCATACATAAATGATAGATATACATACAGTGGTTAAGATGATGTTTAGTTATCTATCAGTCTTTCCAACCTCATCTACCCTGACATAGACACCAATTGCCATCAGTAATATAACCTTCAGATACAAAACGGAGATAAAAAAGGTCAAATATATTCTTATGAAAGGCCAACGATACCTAACCTTCTTCTAGTAGGTTACACATCATCACTTTTTCACTTACATATACAAAATGCTACGCTGTGAGGTCATGGAGACTATGATACTTACTGATTCTGCTTTGTAAGAAAACACTTTGAAAAGATCCTTCTCCACAGCACACTTCTGCATAGCCACCGAGGGCTCAGTAGGGCAACTTTCAATTAATCTGGCATAAAATTGCTCCAGACCCTGAAAAATAAAGCCACAATATTATGTAATAATGAGAAACACCACAACTGTTATTAATAATTGCTATGGCTTAAAAATCAGTGGTAACTTACATTTTTGGCAGCTTCTAAAAACTTCTCAGCCATCACACCATTTCCAACATCTATCCATTCTTTTCCTGTTTTCATATTCATCTAGAAGACAAAAATTAGAAAAGATTTTTATTTTTTATTTTGTTAAAGAAAATTTTTTAAATCACACTTTCTCCAGATTGGTGGAGGAGGGTACTAGATAAAATATTTAATTTTCTGTCCATATTCAGTAGTATAATCCACAGACAACAAAAAGGCAACAATCAGTATTTATTAGAGTTTTGTGTTCTGCTTTGAACTCTGTAATTTAAGAGAAATGGTCTTGAGAAAAGCAATAATAAAAAATTAACAAACTTGAAAACACATCTTCAAAGGAAATATTAAAAGAAAATATTGGGATAATTTAGATAAGAAAATTCTGAAAAAATTTATGCCTCACATACTTGAAGAAAGTTGAAAGATGCTAAATAAAAGGAAAGAATCAAGATTGTCTTTCCTGTAAAAGTATATTTCAGAGTAACCACATAGTTGATGAGGAGAAGTTTCTCTCTATTTTAGTTAATAAACAAAGAAATACAGAATTCAGAATATGCAAACCCTTACAGAAATAATGGATCTGGGAACAAAAATTATTAAAGGGCACTAAGACAAGAAAGAAGGGAGAAGCAGACATTAGGGCTCTCTGATGGAAGTATACCATACAGTCTATGAATTATTCTTGACAAAATTGGACCTGAATGAGCTCAAGCTTCTGAATTTACCAGTACAGAAAAAACAGGATCTAGAGGACTACATTATATAATACTGAGTATGCAGGCATCAGAATATAGAATTTAGGAAACTCTATAAACAACCTGGTTTCTTCAATAAATACATTTATTCAACAGATTTTTTAAGTGGGGTGGGGGAGATGTAGATTTAAAAAAAGAGCCCTGCCTGGTGTAGCTCAGTGGATTGAGCGCTGGCCTGCGAACCAGAGGGTCGCTGGTTTGATTCCCCGTCAGGGCACATGCCTGGGTTGTGGGCCCAGGTCCCCAGTGGGGAGGGGGGGCTCAAGAGAGGCAAGCACACATTGATGTTTCTCTCCCTCTCTTTCCCCTCCTCTCCCCTCTCTCTAAAAAATAAAGAAAGAAAATCTTTTTTAAAAATAAAATAATAAATTAATAAATAGAGGAGAGCTATTAATAAAGTATATGGTGTGGACTTTAATTCTGATTCCAAGAAACAAAGTGGAGGTGGGCAGAAGGAGAGGGCAGGCAGGGTAGGGGATACTGGATATTTATAGTTTTAGAAAATCTCTGTTAAATTTTATTAGGTGTGACAATGGGTACTGGGTTGGTTTGAATAAAAAAGACACCTTGTCTTTTGGAGACATATATTGAAATATTTATGGGTGAAATGATGTATTTTGGATGTTTCAAAATAACCATGGGGGGTTGTTGTTGGAGGAGATATAGAAGAAACAAAAGTGGTCACGTGCTGATGATTCCTCTAGTTGAATAATGAGTAAGTAAATGGGCAGATCAGTCAATTTTGTGTGTTCATTTGATATTTTCAAAAAAAATATTGTTTTAAAACACTGGAAAAATACTTTCCACCAAAAATACATACTTGCCTCTCGGGAGCAAAATAGAGAGTAGGGAGGAATGGATCAGAAAACTATGACTTTTCACTACTTTCACTACTTTTCACAAATCCTGAATTGTAAGTTCAATATTTAGTACACTGAATCACTCTAATAACAACGATAGCCCTGCTTAGACCTTTCATTTTAATACACAGAATTATCCTAAAAGAAACATGGATACACTAAAGGCTATAATATAACCTGCTTCCAGGTTCACCCCAACTTCAACCATCATCACAGGAGTAGTGACTATCTCATTGCATCTACACGTTGTCCTCTCACTTCATTAGGACTTACCAAAATCCGTCTGTGAATAACTTCCTGCGGAGCATCTGTGTCTTCACACATGCACATCATCATGCAAGCCACATGCCGCACTGCAAAACAGTAATTAGACACCCATGAACACCAAGCATCCCTTCTCCTCTTATCTAAACCTACAGAGAGAAAGGAGATGTGAAGTGAAACAAGTACTGTTGTTAAAAAAAAGACCTTGAAAGGCTTTTTAAAAAATCAGTCATCAAAAATAAATGAGCTGAAATTTATCAGATGAATCATTTGCTTAAGACTCTAGTCAGACAGAGACTGAATTTGCAAAGTTTAATTTCTGCAGGTCTTAAGCCCAAAGACTCGCTGAAAATACCTGGGTCCACGTGATGCTCTTGTGTGTACAGGCAGCAAAGTAATCCTAAGTGGAACTGGAATCTAAAGCTATTCAACATCTCACAAAATTTCTGAGCAACAGGGTGTGTGGATTATTCTCCTAAAACTGAAACTTTCTAAATATATTCTTTGCTGTAGATGATGTAAAATTTCTTACAATATAATTTAGAAAACACAGATATCTTCATGATACAGTCCAGTTCCCCTGAAAATAGGAAAGTTTAAATAACTGTAACCTCCTTATTTGTGTAGTTTCTTTTACCATAAAACATAATCAATTTTTTAAAGGATGCCTTCACATATAACTCAACTAGCTAACTTGATATTAGGTCTCAGCAGCCATGCCACCTATGCTAAAACCATTTTTAATTCATATTCAGTTGAAAAGACATTTCCAGCTGAAATTCCAGGGTAATTGAAGTAGAAAGATTGTTTCATGATCCATCATAAAATATAAAATCTATTCATCCCTTAACAAGGTTAATTTATTCCTGAAAAAAAAAAATCTTGCAGTATAATAACTAATGATCATATGTACACTGTCTTGCATTTCCAGTTTTTAAAATGTTTCCTTTATTTTTTCCAAAGTTCACTAATTCTTCAGTATTCTTAAGGACCCCAATCTCTTAATTATTTCCCAGCTCCCAAGATACCGTCAGCACCTCCCTTTCAATGTATTCCCTTCTACATTCAAACACATCCATCTGCATTCCCTGAAAAAAAAAATCAACCCCACAGTGCTTTGAGCTTCCATCCCATTTCTCCTTTTCCTTTCACTGCCAAGCTTCTTGAATTGAATGGTCTATCTACTACCTCTATTTTCTTGCTACTCCCTCATCTCCTTAAGCCCCTGCAATGTTTTTGCAGCTGTACCACTTTGCTTAAAACTGCACTCCCAAAGATCACCTTCCCTGACTTCACAAGCAACATTTCACAGTGATCATAATCCTTCCGAAAAATACTACTTCCCTGACCTCACAGCTTTGAGCAGTGTCCCTCTGTGGGAAATGTCTTAGCCTAAGAACTTTGCTCCCAGCCCCATTCTTGATCCAGCTCTTTATAGTTATTGCCAACCAGCCTTCAGCCAAAGGCAGCTAAAGCTGAGACAGAATGCTCCTTCGCTATAAAGATGTGTTCTTTGTTGCTGTTGCTGTATCCTTGTCTTCTTCTCAGACCGTTCTTGGCCCCTCTATATTATAAACATCTTGGATAGGTGCCTGCTGATTGACTCCTTAAATCTGCCTTACTCTGCTCCATCAGTGCCCACAGCTTGGCATTTGTGAATTCTTTGTTTTTCTTGTTCATTGGCCCATTCCTTCCCAGAGACCCTCAAGCATAATGTATGCCCGGGAGTTTTGTTCTGGAGTCTTACCTTGTCCCTTTCACCTACGGCCTCCCATAACATGGCATGACAACCCTATCAGAACTATGTATTCAATAAATGGGTAGTGAGTCTCCTCTAGAGAATGGGTACTGAGAATGTTTTGACTACCTTTTGGTCTCATATCCTTGTTCTTCTTCCCAGACTTGGAAGACTCAAGGTTAAAAATCTCACTACTCTGTTCTCTCAACACCATCGGTTCTGAAAATTTGGCAGGCATGAGAATTCCTGAGAATTTTTTTCACTAATGGCAGGGCCTAGGCATCTATAGGTAAATAAGCTCCACAGGTGATCTTTAGTTATACCAATATTTAGGAACCATTGCTCTTCCCTGGCCAGGTAGTTCAGTTGGTTAGAGCACCATCCCAATACACCAAGTTTACAGGTTCAATCCCTGGTCAGGGCACATAAGAGTCAGCCAATGAATGCACAAATAAGTGGAACAACAAATGGATGTCTCATGCGCTCTCTCTCTCTGTCTCTCTTTAAAAATCAATTATAAAAAAGAACTCTTGCTCTTTATTTTCTCCCTTAGATAATTCAACTACACCTGTGGCTTCAATAATCACCTCCATGTGAATAACTACCAAATCTACAGGCAGCCTGACCTTTGTCATATCTCCAACCCTACTGTAACCTTAAATGCAACATGTCTAAAATGAAAATTTATAAGTCATTCCTCTATTCTGGCTTTCCTCTTTCTTGTCATTGTTCCGTAAGTCTTCCCAGTAATAAAAATGGTAGTCTATAAATCTTGATGACTTTTTTTCATCATAAAACATAAACCAGGCACACTGAATTTGTTTTTAAGGAGACAAAATATCTTCCAACATAATACTTTCAAAATAAAACTCTTTTAAATCAGAGGCTTCGTATACTACATCCTGTTTTCCACCATATCCTAAAAGTGCTGTGTATATGCATACATATATGTGTATATGTGTGTATGTATATATACCCAAATATCTGATTAAGAATTGCAACACACACAGAGTCAGTACACTGGGAGAGGTCCTAGGCCTATAGCTCCCATTTCATCTACCAAATCCCTACTACACGACAAGCAGTGAAAATCAGCCACAGCAACATTCCTTAATATGCAGAATGGTGGGAGTTTAGAATTAATGCATTTTGATATTACACAGTCCACCTGGGTAAAAAGTTTCTCCATGGATAAATTTCTAACTCTTCCTTCCCCATAACTACAGGATCTAAGGCTCCTAGGAGCAATGATCTGAACAACTTATCTGAGTTAAAGAGGTAGAAATTGTTCTCTAAAAACATCCTAATAGAGGAGTGGACTAATGAGTAAGTATATAATTGACTTTATTAACCACTAATTACCCTATACCTATACTCAAGTTGTATACAGTTTGGTTTATATTCATAAAGATAAATACTTGGTAATAAACTCTATTTGTCACATACTGATAAAATTTGTCTTTACAAAGTAAACCAGTCCAGAGATTCCCCTTTTGGGTTCTTCCCTCAATGTATCCTTTATAATTGGGCAATAGAATTTCCAAAACTGCACTAACTGCCACTATCCTTGCTGGCAATCAGCACCTGTGAGCACATTAGACCCTGCCCATTTAGCTTAAGCACTAGAACTTTGCCAGGGAACTACATTTAACGCACCCAAGCAGACGAGTTTGGTTGTGGGTTTTTGCTTTGTTGTTGCTCTTGTTTTTGCTCTCACAGGTAGAAAATAACTTGTCTGCTGTTTCTCAGTAACTCAGTCCAATGTTCATCAACCAACCTCATGAGGAAACTAACCATTACAGAGTTTTCCATCTAAATCCCTCACATAGCAACATTTTCCTTTCTATTTTTAATGGAGAGAGGAAACTACTATTTGATGGTACTTCAGAATCCAGATCATGTCTTCTCCAAGGAAAATAATCCATGTCTTTTGACGCTTCCTCAAGTTCTCATTTTCCCACCCTTTAATCATCTTTGTTGTTCACCACCAGACAATTTCTTGCAGTAGTGCTTTTAAACTTTTATTAATATGGAGCTAATTTCTGAAAAATCATAAAACTGAGGAAAAGGTCTTTGCTTGAGAAACCTCTGTTTATGGGTTGTTTTGCTTAGTCGTCTTCTAACAAATTTCCATCTAAGAACTGGTCAACATTTTATTTAAACTGCAGGAACACAATCTGATAAAAATACTCCTCACAATGAGTCACAAAATATATACATACATTTAGCTCTCTGCTCTCCAGTTACATCCAAACCAACTTTCTTGGAAATTGCCCAGTTCCACAGGTTTATTGCCATTTCTTCAACCTAGACAAGAGAAACATTTTCTTAGCCAGTCAAAATACTTTTCACCTCCAATATGTTTTTTCTTGCATGTTTTATGCTTATGTGACTACTGTGAGTCATTTATAGGCCCATCATAGTCTAACCATATTCTGCCTTTCCCCTTCCAAATTTACCCACTGCTACAGTAATTATCTCACTGTCCCATGAACACAACTTGTTCATTCCTATTTATTCTCTTTTTTTAAAAACATTTTCTTTATTTATCTTTAGAGGGGAAGGGAGGGAGAGAAGGAGAGAAATATCAATGTATGGTTGCCTCTTGTGCATCCCTTGCCGGGAACTAGCCTGCAACCCAGGCATGTGCCCTGACTGGGAATCGAACTGCGATCCTTTGGTTCACAGGCCTGCGCTCAATCCACTGATCTACACCAGCCAGGGGTATTCATTCTCTTTTATTCATGCTATTGACTTCACCTGATATAACTCCCTCCATTCTCTTTACATAATTAGAATCCAGTTCAGTCTCACCAGGAATATCCGTGATGCTTTCAGCCAACCACTACAGTTTACATTGATCTCTCTCTTCCTTGAATTCCTATATTGAGTTTCACATAATTAAGCAATTAATTATACTATTTTATATCATTTATTCTTTATTTTAGTTGTTAGTCTTATTTCCAAACCAGGCTTCTTGATATCAAACATCCTGCCTTAGCCCTATCTAGGTGACTCAGTTGGTCAGAGCGTCATGCCATACACCAGAGGTTGTGAGTTCCAGCCTCAGTCAGGGCACATACCTAGGATTGTGGGTTTGACCCCCCAGCCAGGGTGCATACAAGAGGCAACCAATCAATGCTTCTCTCACATTGATGTTTCTCTCTCTCTGTCTGTCTCTCCCCTTTCCCCTGTCTCTAAAATCAATAAATATATCCTTGGTGAAGATTTTTTTAAAAAAGATTATGACTTACACAGCACTTTCAGTACCTACCAAAGTGCTAAATAAAGATACATACTTAGGGCTTCTGGTTAAGATGGTAGTGCAGATAAACACAGTACTCGTCTCCTTCCAAAATCACATCAAAATTGCAATTAGACTATAGAAAAAACATCATTAAGAACCACATGAAATCGACCTGAATGGAAGGCCTACAACTATGGAATTTAAAGGAAGCAAAACACATACAGACTGGTAGGAGGGGCAGAGATGTGGAAAGGGCTGGTCACACATCCAAGTGTGGAACTTAAAAATTGGGAGGGAAATCTCAGCTGTGTACGTGCCCCCTGAGGAGCAATAGGTCCCAGCTACATACCAGGCCATCCAGCCCAAGGTTCCAGTGCCAGGAAGAGAAGTCCCCATAACTTCTGGCTGTAAAAACCAGCAGGGATTGAGCATGACAAAGGATGGAGGCTTCAGGAGTCCCAGACAATTCCTCTTAAAGGACCAGCATGGACTTACATGAGTCACTCGCTCTGAACTACAGCATAAGGGGAGTAGCTTGAAAGGCAGGCAGAGACATATGGGGAGGAACTGAATTATATGGCATGAGGGTGAGAGCTGGAGGAGCAGCTTGCTACAAGACAGAAGTGCCAACCAAAGCCATTGTTCCTTTACTGAGCCCTCCCCTCACAAAGCCAGAAAGTGTCATATCTGAGACTCAATCAACCTGGCTCACACTGTTTGCCCCACCCTGGTGATTCCCTGAGGCCATACTCCAGCAACTTGCAGGCCCTCCCAAGCTGTTTCCAGTGGCTTTTCTATACAAATGTCTTCTGTTAGCTTATGCTTCAGATTTTCCTAAATTCTCTAAAAAAAAGTAGCATCTAGCCTCAGCAAGCCCTGTACCTCTCACTCAGTGTTCCCAGGCCTGGCACTATGGGCAGGCAGCTTTGGCTCACATCTTGGCCTCACCTGGGCACTTCCAAACCCAGCACAAGTAGCAGTCATCTGCTTATCACTTTGTAGCTTTATGCCAGGTGGCCCTGGGCAGAACTCAGGTAGTGGCTAACCTTGACCAGTATCTCCTTGGAGGCCCCAGAGCCAGGGCAACCAGTGGACGGCTTTAGACCACATCAAAACTCTACCACTCAACCACCTCACAAGCAACACACTCAAGGGACTGACTCAGCAGATGCCAGAACCCTGCTGAAATAAATTCTGCTCTGTGGGGTAGGCTCCTGCAAAGCTGATCCTCCATCATGGTAGTCAGAGGTTGGTGGTCAGTGGTCACAGCCAGTTCTGGCAGCTGACTGGCCTGGGTAAATCCCCCTCATTGACCTGCCAACCACAATCAAGGCTTAACAACAAGAGGAGAGTGTACTCATGCCACACGATGAATGCACCTCGAGTACCCAGCTTGGGTGATAGGGGAGGCTGTGCCACTGGACACAATAGGACATCTACTACATTAGACCACACTAAAAAGACATGGAATCAAAGCAGCTCTACCTCATACATAGAAACAAACTCAGGGAGGCTGCCAAAATGAGGAGACAAAGCAACATAGCTTAAATGAAATAACAGACCAAAACTCTAGGAAAAGAGCTAAATGAAATGGAGATGAGCAATTTATCAGATACAGAGTTCAAAACACCAAGTATGAGGATGCTCAAGGAACTTAGGGAGGACTTCAGGAGCATAAAAAGAGCTCCAGTCAGAAACAAAGGATACATGAATTGAAATAAAGAACAATTTACAGGGAAACAACAATAGAGCAGATAAAGCCAAGAATCAAATCAATGATTTGGAATATAAGAAAGAAAAAACAACCAATCAAACAAGGTAAGTGAATCCAAAAAAACAACCTCTGGGACAACTTCAACTGTTGCAGCATTCACATCATAAGGGTGCCAGAAGGAAAACAGAAAGAGCAAGAAATTGGAAATCTGTTTGAAAGAATAGTGACAGAAAAGTTCCTTAATTTGGTGAAGGAAATAGACATGCAAGTACAGGAAGCACAGAGAATCCCAAACAAGTTGGACCCAAAGAGGACCACACTAAGACGCATAATTAAAATGCCAAAGATTAAAGATAAAGAGAGAATCTTAAAAGCAGTAAGAGACAAGAAGTTAGTTACCTGCAGAGGAGTTCCCATAAGACCGTTAGCTGATTTCTCAACAGAAACTTTGCAGACAAGAAGGGATTGGCAAGAAGTGTTCAAAGTCATGAAAGGCAAGGACCTCCATCCAAGATTGCTCTAGCCAGCAAAGCTACCATTTAGAATGGAAGGGCAGATAAAGAGTTTCCCAGATAAAATCAAGTTAAAGGAGTTCATCATTACCAAACCATTATTATAAGAAATGTTATAGGGACTTATTTAAGAAAAAGAAGATCAAAACTATGAACGATAAATTGGCAATAAGTACATATCTATCAACAACTGAATCTAAAAACGAAGCAAGAACACAGACAGAATCATGGATACAGAGAGCGTATCCATGATGCCATCCAATTTTGATGGTTGCCAGATGGGAGGGAGGTGTGAGGGAATGGGTGAAGAGGTGAGGATATTAAGAACCACAAATAAGTAGTTACGGAATAGCCATGGAGATGCAAAGTGCAGTATAGGAAATACGGTAGCCAAAGAACTTACATGCATGACTCACGGACACGGACAATGGTGGTGGGATTGCCTGAGGGAGGGGGGGTTGCTGGGTGGAGGGGGCAAAGGGGGAAATATTGGGACAACTGTAATGGCATAATCAGTAAAATATAATTATAAGGGAAAAAAGCAATGAAGTACATGCGCTGACTGGTGTTACTCAGTGGGTTGGGCATTGACCTGCCAACCAACTGGTGGCCACTTTGATTCCCAGCCAGGGCACATGCTTGGGTTTCAGGCCAGATCCCCAGATGGGGGTGTACGAGAGGCAACCAATCAACGTTTCTCTCCCTCTCTTTATCCCTCCCTTCCCCTCTCTCTAAAAATAAATTTTAAAAATATTTTTAAAAAAGTAATGAAGTACAGGATTGAGCGCGGGCCTGTGAACCAAAGGATCACGGTTTGATTCCCAGTCAGGGCACATGCCTGGGTTGCAGGCCAGTTCCCAGCAAGGGATGCACGAGAGGCAACCACACATTGATATTTCTCTCCCTTTCTCCTTCCCTTCCCCTCTAAAGATAAATAAATAAAAAAATGTTTAAAAAAAAAGTAATGAAGTACAGAGACACATGCTATAACACTGAAGAACCTTGAAAACATGGCAAATGAAATAATTCAGTCATAAAAGACCAAATACTGCATTGCTTCATTTATAGAAAATGTCCTGAATAGACAAACCCACAGACACACATTGTAGATTAGAGGTTGTCTAGGGCTGGGAACGGGGGGAAATGGAGAATGTCTCTGAGCAGATGCAAGATGAAAAGGTTCTAAAATTCATTGTGGTGATGGGTACACAATTCTGCGAAATACTAAAAACCACTGAACTGTACACTTGTAATGGGTCAATTATATGGTTTGTGATTATATCTGACTAAACCTATTATATGTAAAAAGAGAAAGAGATATTTAGAATAAACTTCACTCTCCCCTTTCCATGTGTGCAACACCAAGGTGGAAGAATTAGCCCAAAGTAAACATTCCCCAAAGTGTCCCACAACCTCAAGACAATTTCCAAATTAAATGACAGGCCCCCATTTAAACACCATAAAAATATCCCAAACAAAAGCACCCCTGAAGGCTTATATTCAACTGAGTCCCCCACTACCAGGTAGTTTATTACTGTACTGAAAAGGTAAGGAAAAGAGTACTATTATTTAGTGACTAAGTGCTATGTAGCCAGGACCTTAAATATGTTATTTTCTTTACTATTCACAACACTGGGAGGTGGGTTTTGTTATTCTCCTTTAATAGATGAGAAAACTGAAGCCTGGAGAGGTTACACATTAAATATTAAACTTGAGCACATATTTTTCCATTGGTTTCTAAAACTATTTTCCCTTGATTTCTTTGTATTTAGCATGAATCATTTTTACTTATACATTAATTTAAAGATCATCAAAAGCTAGCAAACAGAATTATTTTTTCAAATTTTCAAGGATTTTATTTACTTACTTTTAGAGAGAAGGGAAGGGAGGGGGAGAAAGAGAGACAGAGAAATATCAATGTGTGAGAGATACATCAACTGGTTGCCTATCACACACCCTCCACTGAGGACCTGGCCATGTGCCCTGACTGGGATGCCGGTGCTCAATCCACGGAGCTACACCAGCCAGGGCTCAAACAAAATTATCTTTATACAAACCTCAGCATCCGGTAGGTTAGCCATTGATTTTCTGTTGATGTTTCCTATGTCCATGAAGATTTTTTCAATTGCTTCAGGTATGTCAGGTGAATTATCTCTTTTGACCAGGGTTTGGACAGCTTCTGAAATAACAATAAATGGTAAAAGTGCTGTGAGCTATCAGCATTGGCTAAAAGTAGCAAATCACTTTAAAATCTGTCCCTAGATATTTGGTCAAATGCATGAAGAAACTGTGAATGATCCTTAGAGTAAAACCAAACTAAAGAAAAAGTTTCTTTTAGCTAGAGGTAGAGTATAATTTTCAAATAAAATTTATATTCCTTGGGAGTCATTTGTTTATAACAATCATTATTTTCATTCTCAAGAACTAAAATGCATTAACTTCACAAATAGTAATGTTATTATAGGTCATCTTAAAACTATAAAATAGAAATAATGTCTGCAAAATGAGAAAATGTAGAAATTCTGAAGGGAGAATTAGATATGCACCCTGTAAAACTGAAATACTTATTAATATTTTTTAAAACATTTTTATTTACTTATCTTTAGAGGGGAATGGAAGGAAAGAGAGAGAAAGGGAGAGAAACATCAATGTGTGGTTGCCTCACGTGCATCCCTTGCCGGGAACTAGCCTGCAACCCAGGCATGTGCCCTGACTGGGAATCGAACTGCTATCCCTTGGTTCATAGGACTGCGCTCAGTCCACTGAGCTACACCAGCCAGGGCTGAAATACTTATTAATATTTGCAAGTATTAGATGGACATAGCTAACTTATCCTGTCTCTGAAGTCTTGACCTAACGCTGTGGAAAAAAAAAAAATGACATATCCAATTAGTGACAACATTAGCCAGTTACTGAATCTGTGCAAATGATGTCACCATTTTCTAAACAGTCTGAGCTCAACATTCTATAGTGCTGAATCTTACTCAGACATGGAATTCCTTAAATGCAAGCATGATATAGAATTATAGTTGATACCTTTCATATTATCAAAATTGAGGGTTTTCCAAACTCATATAACAGAAGTGCTCATAACCTAGATGTCTGTAATTTTTTAAACATATCTGAGCATCAACTAGCAAGATGTTAATATTCATAAATGCATAAAAATACTATAAGAGCAACTTCTGAAAGACATTTTAAGCTGCTATTTAACCTGCTAGAATTAATAAATCTGCTAAGTGAAAATTTTTCAGTTAAACATCAAAAAATAGATTCACATAAAGATTTCACAAAACAAATTATGTTCGAACACACTCAAAAAATGTTTTACAGCTCACTGAATCTTTATTACTCATGAGCAGCAGTATTAGAGAAAACATACCACAAGCAATTTATAGACTTCAAGTGATAAGATATACACAAATAGAAAAATCTCTAGCTTCCTTACTCCCATAACTTTGTGAAAAGACATACTATATCTTGATTATTCTAAGATTAGGTAAGCAGTAGGCTGAAAGGCATGTATATTACAGCCCTTGCTCAAAACACAGGGTAGGACAAAAAGTAGGTTTACAGTTGTTCATATAGAATAGAATATAATAATTAATAAATAATACAGGAATAAATTATGTTTCACATACTAACAACTGTAAACTTACTTTTGCCCCACCCTGTATTGATAACAGAATTAAGAAGTTTAGAATGGGGCAAATATTTGTAAATCATCTGCCTGGTAAGGGGATAATATCCAAAATATATAAAGATCTCATATGACTCAATAGCAAACTTTTTAAAAATCCAATTTAAAAAATGAACAGAGGATCTCTCTAGACATTTTTTCCAAAGAAGAAATACAGAAGGCCAACAGGTACATGAAAGGATGTTCAACATTACTAATTAGCAGAGAAATGCAAATCAAAACAACAAGATCTCACCTCACACTGGTTAAAATGACTATCGCCAAAAAGATGAGAAACAACACAAATGTGGGAGAGAATGTGGAGCAAAGGGAACCCTTGTGCACTGTTGATGAGTATAGCCACTATGGAAAACAGTATGGAGCTTCCTCAAAAAAATTAAGAATAGAGCTACATACGACCCAGCAACTCTTCTTCTGGGTATCTACCTAAAAATTCTGAAAACATTTATTCATAAAGATAGATGCTCCCCTATGTTCATTGCAGCATTATTCATGGTGGCCAAGACATGGAATCAACCTAAGTGCTCTTCGACTGGATAAAGAAGATGTGGTATACTCTTTCTATATATAATGGAATACTACTCAGACATAAGAAAATATGGAAGTTTCATTTGTGACAACATGGATGGCTCATAAGACTATCGTACTAACCAAAATAAGTCAAATGGAAAAGGACAAGAACCATGATTTTACTCATATGTAGGATATAAAAGTGAGAACAACAAATAAACAAAACAAGGAAACTCATAGATATGGACAAAAGTAATGATAGTTACGAAAGGGGTAGGGGAGTGAGGAGAGGATGGAGAGCATAAAGGGGGCCAAATGTATGGCTACAGAAGGAAGCTATACTTTGAGTGGTGAGCACACAATGTAATATACACATGTTATATATTACAAGATTGTACACTTGAAACTTATATCATGTACTAACCAATGTCACCCCAATAAATTTAATTACAAAAGAAATGTGGTGAATATATACAATAGGATATTATTCAGCCATAAAAAAAATGAAATCTTGCCATTTGTGACAATATGATGGACTTTAAGGGTTATGCTAGTGAAATGAGTCAGAGAAAGACAAATACTGTATGATCTCAATTATATGTGGAATCTTAAAACACATAAACAAACACCAAGCTCATAGAGACAGAGAACAGATTGATTGTAGCCAGGGGCCAGGGTTAGGTGATAGACAAAACGGGTGAAGGAAGTCAAAGGTACAAACTTCCAGGAATAAAATAAATAATTTATTGGATGTAATGTACAAAATGTCAACTATAGTTAATAGTGTACTGCATATTTGAAAGTTGCTGAGAGTAAATCTTACAAGTTCTCATCACAAGAAAAAAAACCTTTATAAATATGTATGGTGATGGATGTTAAACCTGAAAGTGATGTAATGTTGCATGTCAATTACATCTCAATTTTAAAAAATTAGGAAAGCTTTGAAATGTTTTTTTGAAACCCAACTATTGTGTAAAAAAAGATGTCTTAAATGGCTTTGAAAAGAAAATATATATATAAATGTTTAATTTGAGTTGCTTCAAAAAATTCCAAAAATAGTTTAGTAGAATACCAATTATAACCTGAGGTCACATGGTATGAGACTGTGAAGATATTAATTTTGATTTGTGCGTGTTCTCCTAGTGTCTAATATAATTCATTCTTTGTCAAAATAATTCTGGGACTTTCAAAACATATTTTCAATGTCATTTACTTGAGCAATGTGATTGACACCAGCTGAGGCAATGACGGTACTGCAGATCTTTAGGGTAAAATGCAGTGAGCAAAGCTGGGTAACTAGTAGAGATCACATAGCTAAATGGTTGAGTTACACTATGCAGGAGACTTGTTTCTGGCAGAAGCTAAGAAAGGAGCTTCTATAAATACAGTGTATTCTTGAGATTTGAAGATAACATGCTATATTAAGGTTTTATCAAGCAAGGTTGTACATTCTGAAAGAAAATAATCAAATCATCTTCCTGGCTACTGAAATGAACTATGATTTACAACATGATTTCAGTCAACATAATTGAAATGAGATCCATCCTAGTTAAAATGGGGGGTGGGCAGGCAGTCACACCATTAAGACAACTGTGTTAATCAATACCAATTAATTGCCCTGGCTGGTGTAGCTCAGTGGATTGAGCACGGGCTGTGAACCAAAGGGTCGCTAGTTTGATTCCTAGTCAGGGCACATGCCTGGGTTGCAGGCCAGGTCAGGTCCCCAGTGGGGGCCATGTGAGAGGCAACCACACATTGATGTTTCTCTCCCTCTCTTTCTCCCTCCCTTCCCCTCTCTCTAAAAATAAATAAAATCCTAAAAAAAATACCAATTAATTGTGATTAGTCAGACAGCATTGTAGATACTGTATTAATAAAAAATAAACATTTTCCCTGTCCTTGATGAAGTAAGCTTCTGCTACAACATGGCAAAAAAAAATCTATCAACAGCCCTGCCAAGTCTCTCCCTGTGCTCAACCAGTCATTTCAAAGGCCAAAGCAGCTCAAATACCTACCAGGGTCAATTCAAGATTTGAATGCCAGTCACAACAATTATCTGCAACTTCCTCAGTGAGAAAAGAACCAAAAAATGACAATAAAATTAATATTTTCATAGTAGTTTGTACTCTCAAAGCTTCTCATATGCATCTTCATTTAATCATCAATCTACTCTGTAAGGGAGATATTTTTATTTTATAAGATGTGGAAACTGATATTTAACAAAGTGTAGTGACTTCTCAAAGGTGACACAAAGAAAGTAGCAGCTAGGACTTGAATTCACACTTTTTCATTTGAAACTTATACTATGCAATCGGGAAGAACCTAGAACAAGTGACATACAACAGTTGAAGCTAAAAACAAAATAAATGAACAAGATGAACAGAAATAGACTCGTAAATACAGAGAATAGCCCTGGCTAATGTAGCTCAGTGGATTGAGCGCAGGCCTGGAAACCAAAGGGCCTCCAGTTCCATTCCCAATAAGGACACATGCCTGGATTTTGGGCCAGGTCCCCAGTTTGGGGCATATGAGATGCAACCACACATTGATGTTTCTCTCCCTCTCTTTCTCTTTCCCTTCCCCTCTCTCTAAAAATAAATAAATAAAATCTTTTTTAAAAATTCTTAAAAAATACATAGAATGTTTTGATGGTTGCCATACGGGAGCGGGGTGGGGCAGTTGAGTGAAAAAGTTGAAAAGATTGACAGGTACAAATTGGTAGTAATAGAATAGGAGGTAGTAATAGGCATGAAGATGTATAGTATAGGGAATATAATCAATAATATTCTAATAAATATGTATGGTGTCAGATGGGAGTGAGATTTATTGGGATGATCACTTAAGTTATATAATGCCTAATCATTGGGGTGTATACATGAATTTAATATAATATTGTATGTCAACTATAACTGAAAAGAAAAAATAATTTAAAAGATTTTAGAAAATAATAAAAAATAAAAAAAAAGCATCGATAAGTTAATTATCTTGCCCAAGATCAAAGCTATTGGTAGCATAGCATGAACAGAGTCCAAGACAACTGCATTGTTTTTGCTCTGGCTAGTGTCTACATTTCTCCTTATAAAAGGTAATTCAACAAACAGTTTTTTAAGGTTTTATTTATTTATTTTTAGAGAGAGGGGAAGGGAAGGAGAAAGAGAAGAAGAGAAAGAAACATCAATGTGTGGTTGCATCGCGCACGCCCCCTACTGGGGACCTGGCTGGCAACCCAGGCATGTGCCCTGACTGGGAATAGAAACCGTGACCTTTCAGTTCTCAGGCCCACGCTCAATCCACTGAGCCACACCAGCCAGGGCCTCAACACACATTTATTTGATGCCTGCTATCAGGCAGATACAGGGTATCTTGCTAGGAATGCTAAGATAAGTGAGGCAGTCTATGCCATCTAGTGGACCACACAGTTCAGGAAATTAAATTTTAAAAACTTGCAATATAATGTAATAAGTGCTATGAATATAAGATGCCACAGGAATATAAAGGAAGAATTGAGTAACTCTTCCCATCTGAGACTTGGGATAAAGGGATAACGGGATAGGCTTCACCGGGGTCCTATTTGAGGTGGATCTTGAAGGATAAGTTAGAGATTTGCCAAGCAACATACCAGAGGGAAAAAGCAGAGAGGTGTGGAAAAGCATAGCAGGTTCAAATAACCATAAACAGTTATGTATGGCTGAAGAAAAGGGTAAAGGAAGGTTATGGGAAAACACCGTTAGAAAGGTACGTAGAGGTCAGAGCTTGAAATATATTGTATGATAGATACACTATGAAGGTTAAATGCAGTTAGTTATTCCACCTCTTTATTTCATAAACTGTATTATAGCTACCTAATATGTGCATACCAGGTGACCCCACCAAGTATCTCGATGAGATTTCAGCACAGGCCATACAGAAACTATGCTATGACTCTAAACTATGGGGCCCCCTCTTGGGACATTTCCTAATAACTCTGCTATTCTTAATCCGAGGATCCCATCATGGCATTTAAAGGCAAGGGAAAAAATAGTTCAGGGAGGCTTCCAAATAAATAAAGTTCTTTGAAATTCAATGAAAGTCTATTATCTTTCTTTTTTTTTAATCCTCACCCGAGGACACTTCTTCATTGCTTTTTTAGAGAGAGGAAAGAAGAGAGGAAGGGAGAATGAGAAAGACAAATGTGAGAGAGAAGCCCCAATTGGTTGCCTCCTCTACCCACTATGTGTGAGGACTGGTGATCTCACCCTCGGACCCGGGAATCACAATCACCAGGACAGGAGACTAAACTCACAACTCAGATATGTGCCCTAACCAGGAATTGAAGATGCAACTTTTTGGTTACGGGACCACACTCCAACCAACTGAGCCACACCTGCCAGGGCTGCAAATCTATTATCTTGAGTGAGTTTTCCTACTAAAGGTTTTAGCCTACATTTGCAGTTTAACATGGCAGCCATGTGTGGCTATTTAGCACCTGAAGTATGGTTAGTCCCAATTGAGATGTGTTATCATTGTGAAATACCAGATTTCAAAGATTTAGTATGAAAAAAAAAAGCATGTAAAATATCTCAGTAATTTTTAATAACCATAATAGTTTGTATTATAATTCAAAATATCAGTAATTTTCTATAATGATTATATGTTGAAACAGTATTTTTGATATGTGGGGCTAAAAATATAGTGTTAAAATTATTATAATTGTTATTATTATTATTAAAAATAATTGCACCTGTTTCTCTTTAGTTTTAAAATGTGGCTATCAGAAATTATTTATAAATTACAGTTCTGGTGCTCCCTGAGGCAGCACGTATACTAAAATTGGGACAATACAGAAATTAGCATGGGCCCTGTGCAAGGATGACATACAAATTCATGAAGCATTCTGTTTGTTTTAAGAACGCTTTAGCCCTGGCTGGTGTGGCTCAGTGGATTAAGCATGGCTGCAAAGCAAAGGGTTGCCGGTTCAATTCCCAGTCAGGGCACATGCCTGGGTGGCGGGCCAGGTCCCCAGTGGGGGCCCATGTGAGAGGCAACCACACTTTGATATTTCTCTCCCTATCTCCCTCCCTTCCCCTCTCACTAAAAATAAATAAATAAAATCTTTTTTAAAGTATAAACTTGAATATTTTGATAGACCATAAGAGTATTTATATAACAGCAAATACAAAGATATTAGAAACCTAGAAAAAGGAGAATTATCTCCAAATTAACCACAGGAAAGGGGATTCCAAAGCTTAATAAACTGTTGCTATACTTTAAGAAGAAATAACCCTTATGTTGAGAAGGAAAACTGGGCTAAATTATCTCGGTATGAATTTTTTTTAATTAAAAAAATGTATTGCCTTTGGAGAGAGAGAATAATGGAGAGAAAGAGAAACACACATTTGTTTTCTACTCATTTATGCATTCATTAATTGATTCCTATATGTGCCCTAACCAGGAATCAAACCTGCAACCTTGGCATATTGGAGACACTCTAACCAACTGAGCTACCCAGGCAGGGCAGTATGAATGTTCTGTTAACCCCACTCAACTGTTTGCTATTCCCTTGTTAAGTCGCCTTCTATTATGGATGGTTCCTGGTGCTTGCCAAGATGAGAAACTTTTTTCTGAATCAGGAGAGACACTTTTAGGAAACCTTCCAGCACAGTTGTTATTGTTTCTTAAATTAAGAATTTGAGCCTTTCAAAACCTGTCCTCCAGGAAAGAAATACCCTAGACAAGTCTGTTGAAACCTGGTTACAAAGGCACTTTACATCTCAGCAAATTCACTTCTAGGTATTTCCCGCAAGAGAAATGAAAACCTAAAGTCATTTAAAAAAACATATACATGAATATTCATAGCAATTTTATTCATGACAGCCAAAAATGTCCATCAACTGATAAATGGAGAAATTGTGATATATTCATTCAGTGGAATGGTACTAAGCAAAATAAAGGAAGTAACTACTCTTATGCAATCGTATGGATGACTCTCAAAATAATTACGCTTAGTGAAAGACACCATAGAAAAAAAAGGGTGTATACAGTATTGTTTCATATATAAACTCATCTGCAGTGACAGAAATAAGAACAGTGAATGCCTGGGGTGGAATGTGAAGTGTAGATTGACCACAAAGGGGCATGATGGAATTTTCTGAGATAAGAATGTTCTATTTTGTTTATCAGAACAGTGGTCATACAGGTTACATTTGTTCCTCCCTCAGAACAAGGTATCAACCTGCACACTTAAAATGTGAGTATTTTATTATATGTGTAAACTATACCTCAATAAAGTTGATTTCTAAGAAAAAAAAGAAAGAGGGAAAGAAAAGGCACTATAGATCTGAAATCCTAGAGGTTGCAGGTCAGGAGCAGGACAGCACAGTGTGGTATCAATCTTTGTTCAACATCAAGAAAGTAGCCTCAAAGGTAAACAGCAGAGCCCTGACCAGTGTGACTCAGTTGGTTGGACATTGCCCCACAAAGCAAAAGGTCGCCAGTTCAATCCCTGGATTAGTCAGGGAGTGTACCAGAGACAGCTGATCGATGTTGCTCTCCCTCTCTCCCTTCCCCTCTCTCTAAAAAATATACGTAAATAAAATCTTTTTTTAAAAAAAGGTAAACAAGAGATTTGTCCCCTTTGCCTACCTTCACCCATTTTCCTCACCCTCACTGCAAAAATCCTGTAACTAGCCCTGGCTGGTGTAGATCAGTGGATTGAGTGCAGGCCTGTGAACCAAAAGATCATGGTTCGATTCCCAGTCAGGGCACATGCTTGGGTTGCAGGCCAGTTCCCGGCAGGGGACACACGAGAGGCAACCACACATTGATATTTCGCTCCCTCTCTCTTTCCCTTCCCCTCTAAAGATACAATAAAAAAAAATTTTAAAAAAATCCTGTAACTATGTGAGGTAATGGATGTGCTCATTAACATTCTTGTAGTAATCACTTTATAACATATAAATATGTAAAATCACTACACCATATACCTTAAACTTACAGAGTGTTATATGTCAATTATATCTCAAAAAAGCTGGGACAGGTGAACAGGAGAGTTGGTAACAGAAGTGCATATACATAGAACCCCAAGAGCCTTTCAAAGAGATAAACCAGAGCCCTGGCTGGTGTGGCTCGTGGGTTGAGCACCGGCCTGCAAACCAAAGGGTTGCTGGTTTGATTCCTGGTCAGAGCACATGCCTGGGTTAGGGGTTGGGTCCCCAGCTGGGGGTGCTCTAGAGGCAACCACATGTTGGTGTTTCCCTCTCTTTTTCCCTCCCTTCCCCTCTCTAAAAATAAATAAATAAAATCTTTAAAAAAAACAGGTTGAGCAAGCATACCCAAACATGCTGATTAATGGATTGATGCCAACCTGAAGTGAAGTTTTTAATGGCATAACATTCTGTCCTTGGCCCTGTCCTATTTAACTGTCTTATCAATGATTTGGATGAAGAAGCTGAGAGAGAACAAAGATGATATAACCAGGAACAAAAGTTAAATCTCTAGTTGCAGCAATGGGATTAACAATAAAAAAATCTTAGTCCTGCATTTAAGTCCTCAAAACTAATTGCACAATATATGCCAGGCAACATGTAGCTTAACAGCAGAACGTATTTTGTAAAAATGAGAGTGTTTTAGAAGCAAAATGGTCAAAATAAGTCATCAGTGTGGTATGACTGCCCTCTTCCAAAAATTTCAATCTTAGCTACATCATCATCTAAAGAGAATGATGACCACTCCTAAATCTAAAGATAAAGATTATTTTGTGATGATCATATCAAACCTAGAGAACTGTGTTCTGTTCTGGGTACCACACTTTAAGGAATAACATGAAAAGAAAAGAGCATGCTTGGAGAACAGCACACAAAATGATGAGGGGACTAGAAACCATGTAATATGAGGAACGGGTAAGCAAACTGAGAATGGTTCATTTGAAGAAGAGACTTTCCAGGGGATGTAAGTATCTTTAGATAGTTGAAGAGCTGACATGCAGAAAAGAGCTACAGTTATTTAGCCCCAATGGGTATAATTTAAACAAGTTTCTATTCCTTCTTGCCCATGAAACTGATTGGAATTGTTGGTACAAGAAGATGGACGTTATGACAATTCTCCCTATGAAGAAAAAAAAAATGAGCTAGGGCCATCACACGGGCCTTTTGTGGTCCATTTTTACAAAACTTGACTAAAGGTCACACATACAGAAAAGAAAACTCAAATGGCAAACAAACCTATGAAATACACCCAACTTCACCCTGGCCAGTGTGGCTCAGTGGTTACAGGAGCGCTGTCCTGTAACCAAAAAGTTGCGGCCCTGATTCCCAGATAGGGCGCGAAGGATCTTACCAGGCACATACTAGATGAAGACAACCCATCAATGTTTTTCTCTTACATCAATGTTTCTCTCCCTTCATTTCTCTCTAAAAGCAATGAAAAAACGTCCTTCGGTGAGGATTTTAAAAAACTTAAAAAGGAAATATAGCCAACTTCAATAGTTACCAGGGAAATAGAACTTAAAACAACCCCTATGTAAGATGATAACATCAGGGACAATAAAACTGGCTGGAGGGTATATGTGAATTCTGTACTATCTTTGAAACTTTTCTGTAAATCTAAAATTATTCCAAAATAAAATGTTAATTAAAAACAATGACACCTTTCGCATCTGCAAAACTTTTTAAGTGCGACAATACCAAATATTAGCAAGATTATGGGGAAAAGAAAAAGGGAGAATATAAGTTGTTAAAACTACTTTGGACAGCAATTTGGCAATAGTCATAAAGTTAAAAACGCTGACAGCTTTCGACCCGGCAGTGCCACATTCAGCAGTTTAACCTAAATGTATGCCCTACAGCAGCACCGCCGCTATAGGGTAGCCACTAGCCACATACATGTGACCACTGAACACTTGAATCATGGCAAGTCCAAAACGAGATGTGCTTGAAGTATAAAATACACAGCAGATTTCAAGCTTTGTACCAAAAACTGTAAATTCTTGCATTAATAACTTTTATATTAATTACATGCTGAAATGATAATATTTTGAATATACTAAGCTAAATAATTTATATTACTAAAAGTAATTTCATCTGATTAACCTTTTTCATGTGGTTACTGCGAAATATAAAATTGTGTTTGCACTCTGTTTCAATTGGACAGCACTGACCTAGAGCCTCAGCCCCCAATGCTCAAGAAATAAATCAACTTAGTATATTATAAACAGAATATTTTAACTAAAAAAGCATAAAATAGAAAATATGGTGGTGCAATGCATGTAATACAGGTAAAACTGTTTCGTTAAACTTTTGATGCAGTGTATTTCCTTGCCATGGGTGGTGGTCAAAACTATTTGAAAGCTCCCACTAAATTCTCTGAAGCACGATGTTCATTCTTATCTGTAACAGCAACTACTTAAAATGCTCATACATCCAATAAGAGAAATTGAATAAATGATTTGTGGTACACTTATATTCAATGTAATGGTACTAATCAGCAGTGGAAATAAATTAATTAGAGCTAAAATATCCATATGGGTAAATATCCAAAACATAATGTTGAGTGAAAAAAGACAAATCACAGGGGGAAAACATCACATAAAATGATACAATTTATGTAAAACTTTAAAAGATGAAAAACTAATATATGTAATCTTTCAGTTCTTTCAAACCTGAAATATCTGAAATCCATGGCAAACTGTTAAAATTCAACAAAACTTCGTGATAGGTATACTAGTGATCGTTATATTATTCTATATACTTGTCTGTGTTTCAGATATTTATATAAATACAAGGTCTCAAATACCATACACTTAAAACTCATAATCCCTATTTTATATCTTTAAGATATTATATCCTAAATTAAAATTTAAAGCAGGTGGTAGAGGGCTTCCTTTTTGTTGTTTTAAAATGACAAGCACTGCTCTGAGGGGCATGGCTCAATTGGTCGAGCATCGTCCAGCGGAGCAAAAGGTCCCAGGTTCATTCCTGGTCAGGGCACATGCCTGGGTTGCTGGGCTGATCCAGTTGGGGTACATGTGAGAGGCAACCTACCAGTGTATCTCTCACACATCCACATTTTCCTCCCTGTCTCTCTCCTTTCCCCTCTTTCTAAGAATAAAAATAAATAAAATCTTAAAAAAAACAACCACATTGACCTAAACTTTTGAAAATCATAGCTCTGTAGCCACTCTAGATACAACATAGCTCCTTTTTATAAATATCATAAATTCTTCCATATCTGGCACAGCTGAGGAATCTGGTGTTGTAATTACTCAAATTGCTTTTGTTTATTAAGAATTCCCATAAATATGCTATAAAGATTACCAATTTTCAAAAGAATAAATATACAATAAAATGGACTTAAACCTAAAACTACACAGGATACAATTTATTTTTCACTAATAATCATGGAAAGGCCTAGTATCTTGCAGTAAGTCTTTAATGTACTTTTTAAATTTTTTTTTACATTTATTAATAATTTGGGGATTAACTCTTTTTAAAAAATATATTTTATTTTTTTATTTTATTTTAATTGTTGTTCTTATACAGTTTTCTGTCTTCTACTCCCATTATTTAATGTACTTTTAATGCAGCAATTTCTATTTCAGATTAAACCAATGTTATTTTCCATGCCATAAAAACCTTGAGAAAACAAGCTATGAATTGCGAATTATGTTTCCTTATACTACTTTATAAAAGCGTTCCAGTGTCTTAAACATCTACATTGTTTTTCTGGTACATTAATGAGAAAAGGTGGAGCTCTAGCTACTGCAAAAAGATGAAATTCAGAAAAAATACATTTAAAAGATCTTCGATAAGGCAGCAAATAGTTTGACATTTTCTTTACTACCATGTAAAGCTATATACCTTCAAAGTCCATGAAACGAAAATCCATGTTATCCATTTTTCAATCTCTGGATCACACCTATGAAGTAAAAAAATACTTTAATATTAGATCCTTTATACTCCTGTTTCTCAATACATTTCTTTTTAGTCAAATTTTTCCAGTTACTTGCTATTCATAGGGGAAAAAAACGGAGGAAATTTAAAATCTCAGAAAAAGTAGTTAATAGGAGATGGGAACAGGCTGTCTAGCAACCTGAGCCCGGCTTGGAGAAAATTCTCATCGAATCTTAGCGTAATCTGCCCAGCAAAGCAGACAGTCAGGGCTCATGATACACTGTGATTGGTCTGGCTGGTGCTCATTGCCACTTTCTGATTTGTTCAAAATCCCTTGCCGACTATTAAAGCATCCAATCACGCACGTTTCTCCAGTCTGCGCGCCAAAATCCCCCGCCCTACTAGACCCAGTTAGAACTTTCACATTCCCGCCATCCAAAGGTCACCAACTGCTCCTCAAAAGACACTAACATTACGGCTCCGACACAATTTAGGTCCTTAACATACAAACTACCATAACTATTACCTCCAGATTTCAGTAGCCCCCAAAAACGCTACACACATTTTTAAAAGATTGTATTTATTTCCTTGAAAATGCGGCTCAATTGGTTGAGCTTCGTCCTTACACACCACAGAAAGGTAGCCGGACACACTCTGGTTCGAGCGCTTGTGAGAGACACCAGAGCCACAATTCTTTTATCCATCGACACTTTTAACCCTATTTTTCCCTCTTTAATTTCACATTACAATGACTAAATAAAATATTTTTCTGTCTTCATAACTACTGATATTTTTTAATTTTGTACCCGTTTTAATAGATTTCATTTATTTATTTGGAGAGCAAAGGATGGGAAAGAGAGGGAGAGAAACATGCACGTGGGAGAGAAACACTGATACCTGGCACTCAAAAACTTCACCACAGGGGACGAAACCCGCAACCCAGGCAAGTACCGAGAGTAGGAAAAGAACCCGACAACGTACGCTTCGCCGGACCGCTCCCAACCCCCTAAGCCATACCAGTCTTATCTAAGTCACAAAAAATCCCTATCTTTGGCCATCGTCCCTCACCTGAGAGTGAGTCACCTGCACCAGTCCCCCACTTTCAAAGCATTGCCTGGGGAACTCTAAAAAGCGCTAATGTTAATGGCCAGATCTCAGGCTACTCATAAATCCCCCGACTCACGCGCACCGGTACCGGAGCCTCCTCTCCCCTTCTCACGTTAGTAAATCACTCACCACCTCACAAGCCGCCCTCTCCCAAACTCTCCGCCAACTGTTGACGGCGCGCGCACCCACCCGGGAATCCTCCTGGATACCAGGGATTCCTAGCGCGCCTATACCCTCGCAAAGCACCTCCCCGGGGCGGTGACGTCAATCAAATGCCACGCCCACTCGCCATCTGCCCTCTACCGCACCCGCGAAACCTTGGCGCGCAATTTGCCGAAATCCAGGACTTAAGTCCTGGGAATGCAGTGCAGACGGTCAGGGTGAGAATCACTCAGATTCAGGAACTATGGTGCTTAATACAATTACAAGGAAAAGATTGCAGGCGGCCAGGGTAACAAGAGACCGGACAGCAGGTCTTCAAAGAAGGAAAATGGACAGAGGGATGGAGGGAAAGATACTAGAGGGAGGAAAAGGTATAAGCAATGTTGCCCACTGGTTATTCGAGAGTGGCAAGGTTCAGCCCTGGCCGGTGAGGCTCGGTGACTGCCTTGGCTGTCCTCCCGAAATTAAAAGGTTACGGGTTCCAGTGCAGTCAGGACACAAGCCTGCATTGCCTTTCTGTCCGTTTCAGCGCATGTGACAGGCCACTGACCAATGTTGCTCTCCCAGACTGACATTTCTCTCCCTCTCTTTCTCCCTCCCTTCCCCTCTCTCTAAACATAAACAAATAAAACCGTTTCTGAACCGGTAGCAAAGTTTGGAAATATCAGAAGATAAGGAGAGAGAAGAAAACCAAGTCCAAGACTAATTGTGCTGCCCTGTCCTCGCCAAATCTATAGGAAACTAACAGCTCTTGGACAGGCTAGCAATAGGGGCAGGAGTCTCACCCATTCCCAGACTAATGGCTTCAGGGATGGGAAAGAAATACACAAGTCAACATGTCTGTAGCTAGACCTGTGGGTGATGCTTGCAACCGAGAACTGGCCTGTACTGAAATCTCCACTCAGACAAGTGTTAAGGCAGGACGCCTCCAAATTTGGAGAACGACCCTAAATTGAACAATTAACAAACTTTCCCACTTCTTCCCTCACAAACCCCTTTTTTAATTGTATGTATTGGGATGACACTGGTTCCCAAAACCAGACAGGTTTTAACTATAAAACCCAATAAAGTGCCCTAGCTGGTCC